>CAEFZY010050336.1:0-110907 GCA_903066815.1 Brachyrhaphis roseni
CTGCAACTTTTAGATGCGTTTCTACTTCAACACACCTGAGTCATATAATGAGGTCATTAGCAGAACTCTGGAGAACCTGACTGCACTTAGGAGGTGATTCAGCTACTTGATTCAGCTGTTTTGGACCAGGGAGACATCTAAGAGTTGCAGGGCTGTGGCTCTCCAGGCCTGGAGTTCGCCACCCCTGGTATAGGCCATGGATTTTGGTTCTTATGGATTTTTTTAAAACATATTTACATGGTATAAAACCCATAAAACAGCTGCGAGTATTTTACCATAAATTAGAAACTTTTTTTTTTGTACAGTGTGTCAATCGTTCCACTAAGATATATGACTAATGAGGCTATTTAAGGCATGGCAGAGAAGTTTCACTTCCACTGAACTGACTGGAGTCAACATCATCCCAACATCCCTGTGACTCCGACATCAGACGTTTGGCCAGTAGCTGATGACATCCAGCAGCATTTACACCATTTCTGGTGAATTTGTACCGTAAACTGACACGTTCTACAGCCTCTTCAACTCTGAAAGCTGTTTTAGTATTTCATAATTGATTTGGAAATGAAGTGAAACATTTGATCAGATTTAAAATAATATCTCAGCTCCAGCAAATCAATTGACAAATAATTGTGACCATTACTGACTCATATGATCTGGTTAAAAATAATAAGATAAACAGATTAATGTCATCAGCGTAGAGACTGTAACCGAGTTCCCCGATTCCCAACCAGAATCCAGGCACTGGTGTGTTGACTGTATTGTCAGGCTGCTTTAAACACTTAGGAAGGTTCAATGCCCTTTGTTTTAGGCAATAATGTAACTCTGCTTCAGTACTGCTTTTATTTTGAAAGTGCCGGGCTTACACTTTGCGGGTGGGTGGACGAAGACGCCTCAGGGCCCGAGGCGCGTGCTGACTGTCCTGTTCTGTCTGGTAGAAGAACATCCTGAGAGTATCATCAAGTAGCAGCCATGTTGGAAGACCAAGCAGCCTCTGAGGAAAGAGAAATGAGGATGAGTAGGCGGGGAGGGTACTAGAAGGACGCAGTGCCTCCCTATCCTCAATGATATGACAAGGATAAAGAATAAGGATGAGGGAACAGATGCATGAACAATGTCACAAACAAGAATCATATTAGCGGCTTTTTTGGCACGTAAGCTGGAATTAAGAAAGAACGAATCTGCACACCTCTAGAATAAAGAATACAGGGAGGGGGGTTTTCACAAAAGTGAAAAAAATCCCCAATATTTTTTTCTTTTGCCATTTAGAATAATTATTATATTATCTCTATGTTAATGACATTTTTCTGTTAAAACGTTTTTGTTATGTTTGTGGCTTAAAGGGGCAGTGTTATGTGTTTTCCAGGCACAAAGTGCCATTTTATAGCACAAGCAATTAACTATGTTAACTTCAGTTGTTAGGAAAATGCTATATATTGTATACCAAATGTGACTTAAAAGAAATTTTACTTTGCAACTTAACGCTTGGAATTGGGCCTCTGTCTCTTTAAGAAGCTAATGCTCTTTCCCTGGTATGTAAAGGTGATGAATTACCGGTGTAGTTACATTCTGATCCTTGACACGGGTTACAAGCAGCAGACTTAGACGGCTGAACCTTAGAGAGTTCAGTCATTTGGAGAAAACTCAAAGTACAACTGCTGTTACTCTGCAGCTGAAGTCAGTAAGGGGTGCTTCCTTCCTAGGCAACTTCCTTTGGAGGCTTTCCACCATATCGCAGTTGGAGGATACACCAAGGCAGGAGCAAAACCCAGTGGAGGGAGCATTTATCCCTTCTAGTCTGTAAATGCCTTTAAGAGTCCCCAGTGAGAGACGTAGAGTGTCACTGTGAATAAGCATATCTGGGTTTCTTTACTGTTGTTGTTAACTCTGCATGCCAACTTTGGCTAGGCAAAAAGGCAGCAGATGGCTGGATGCATGAATTTATAGTGAATCCAGGTGTCTTGATGAAGGGAAACTGGAAACAGTACAACACTGAACCGTACTGCACCATTTTATGCTTTGGTTGTTTGCCATAAAAGTTAACTGAAGCATGACTATGCTCTTAATCTTTTAAGGAAAGAAAAACATATTTTTAAAACTCCTGCGGTCAAATGTCACAGTTGGACAGAAGGGAAGCCGAGGGCCTGTCCAGTCAGACCGTCAGTTCCCAAAACTACACGACAACAAACAAAAACCTTGCAAAAACGCACACGGGGTCAGTGTGACCTTGTTGGACCGCCCACTGAGTAAAAACTCATGGGGTCCAAATGATGGTCTCTTTAGACCACGCTAAAGTAGTCAAGGACAGGATTGTCACGACTCTTCAGGCGTAACAAGAGCATTGGGTTTGCTCATTTCAGCAATGGGATAGTAAAACTCACATGGTTTGGAACACCTGACCCATCTTCTGTCAATTAACGTTTGGTGATGTCAGCAAATATTTGAATGGCTTAACAACTGCAATGACGGGAAAGGGCAAAGTGGAGCAGTGAAGTGGATAAAAACAGAGGAGATGACGAGAATTACAAGTGCAAGGCAGGCAAAGGCGATAAGAGTGTGAGAAGTGAGAGCAACGTAGGTTGTAGTAGAACAAGAGTAAAGGAGAAAAGAAAAGAAAGTGAGTGGGAGAAACAGAACCTGATCATGTTTTTAGCAATGGAGCAGCAGCGAAACATGTCAAAAGTCCCACAACTAAAGTCAGTCAGACGTGATGTGGGCACAGGGCAGAGCAAAGAGAAGAGAGCAGAAACGCCTACATGTTGAGCTCCATCACCAAACTACTGCTGCAATATCTGAGTCGGTGCTTATCCACCTACAGCATCGTTCTGCCCACTAAAATGTAGGTTTCTGCATCGCACGGCACAGAAGACTGCGAGCACGCCAGCAATTCCTTCTCCTTTGAACTAAATGTAAAAAAAAAAAAAGTGCTTAACATGAAAATCAAATGTGATTACCTTCATGTACGTGTTGAGTTCAGGTATTCGGCTTTCTGCAATCTCCTTTTTGTTGCCGATGTAGATTTTTCCTGCGGTCAAAGTTAAAGGTTCACAAAGACATGAGAGGAATTGAAAGGATTTTTTCTTACAGACGTAGCCTATATGGGAGCAGAAATTGTTTTTCTTTATGTTCAAGATTTCACGACTCAATTTACCACACGTATCATCTGATGTACTAAGGCCGCATACACTGGATTATTGTCAACATGTTACTGTAAAGATAGTGAGCAGAAGTTACTTTAGGGCAGCTTAAAAAAGTATTTACCCCCTTACAAAAATGGCAGTGATTTATTTTGATGTCTTGTCTTGACGTACGATACAGGAGTGCTGGTCGGTTTCATTTGCTAGCGTAGTTTTGCTCTATAAGAACAATATATCAAGATGGTATCCTAATTAATTAGATGACTTTACTAAATCAATCCAGACTGCATCTGGTACCAAAGCAGAGCGATTCCACTAACGGAGTAGGAACCTGCAGCTAGTTTTTAGTTTTTATTGTTCTGCTGCGTGACCCGAGTTCTCCTGAGCTGAAGGTCACAAACTGATGGGTTCACATTATTCTGTAAGAAGCTCTTTTTTTTGGGTAGAATTTATGATTCCAACAAATAGAGCAAATAGTTTATGACCTAAAGTCCAAGTCAGGATTGTATCACATCAGGATGAGAGACCATCAAACTACCAACACAATGTTTGACGTTTTGAGTTTGACAAAGATAAATAGTTTTTTGCAGCACAGTGTTGCTTTTTATTATGTCTTTCCCTACAAACATCTAACAGGAAGTACAGAGGTGTGTTTTACTCAACCTAAGAACATGACATTCATCTACTCCAGTGGTTTGTTTTCAGATTCGTCTGAAACGGGCTATGATTCTAAATTGTTCCACAGACATTCATCCATGTAGCGATGCTGTTTAATTAAATCCTCATCCACCCCCGTGGCTTTTCGACGTGTTGTAATGTCGGTCATCCTGTTTCCTCACCAACTGGGAAGTGGGGAAAGAGGAAACACACAAACGCAAATTCTGACATCAACGTCTTCATGCGCTCCCCTCCTTTAATCAGAGAAGCCTAAGCCGACGAGTGAGAGTCTGTGCTGTTTTTCTTTTAGCCCGACTTCCCATCAGCCCGTTCTCCCCACTGTCGTCCTTATTCCCTTTCCATCCTGATGAGATCTGGCAGTCCAATTAAACCAGCAGACTCCATAGTGGCAGCTGCTATATCTGAGTTTTTGGGAAAGTAGAACTTTCTTAATATAGTGAAACACATCATAGCCTTAAGGTTTTTTTTTTTGATGTGTTACATTGTTCCCAATAAAGACGTTTTGACTACGGACTTTCAAAGAACAAACTGGGTTAAAGAAAGATCTACATTTCAGCGTACGTCTTGTGGATGTTTTACGGGTCGTGTCCCAATGGGAGGAGAACCGGGGGCGGATCCAGAACCCGACGGAGGGAGTAGGTATCGCTTCTGACCCAGAAACACATCGGGTCAAACCAGGAGGGACTCAGAGTGATGCTGGGATTTCTTGCAATGTGAACGTTTATGTGGAAATCAGACCACTTTGTCCAGAAAACACGATGTCAAGTCGTGTAAGTGAACTGCGTTGTTTTTGTTAAATGAAGCCTTAAACCAAGACGAATGCCATGTAGATGTTGTTGTTCACTGCATGTTGACGACGTGGGTTTATGTAGTCCAAACGCACTCCGACCTCCACCCTCAGGATCAATGCCACCAACTTGGAGGAGCCGGCTTCTTATTGGTTCAAATAGTGGCTTCCAGGCATAATCAATGTAGACGCTGATGACAAATCCCAGAAAGACAGACTTTTGGAAAAACAACGAGCTGAACAAAGGCAAAGCAGAGACGAAGGCAACGTAACGAGGACGCATCATTTCTGATGGTGGCTCCTAAACCTTGGAATTCTTTGCCTTTGAAAATTAGCGTGGTGCATCTTCACTTAAATCTCTTTTAAAGGTTTTTGGTTCCCGATTGCACATCCACACCTTAACAAACAAACCGGACTAAACAGGTATATGAACAGGATTAAAGTGGACTAAACAGGCCCAGTGTGAACGGACCCTAAAGTCTCCATATATTCTTTTGAATATCACGTACATCCAGTCATTTTTAAGGTGAATGTTATCAAAACCTGGCGGCTTTGATCAATTTTTACATTTTGTGAAAAGTTGCTAAAAGTGAGATTTTCTTTTGTTCTCCTATTGTATTGACAGATTAAAATATTTTTGAAAAAACCCCAAAAAAACTTAGTAGTAAACAATAAAAAAATATACATTTGTCAGTGTAACACACACTTCTCTGTTTTCCGGTGAAAAAACTACAGCAAGCAAAATTTACAGGATAAAGTTTTAGGTTGGAACAGCAGAGGTGGATGATGCTTTTCTGCCAAATTTAGTCACAATTTGTATTTTTATTTTTTGCTATTGTAGCTTCTTTCTACAGCAAACAGTTGGTAAAATGTGAGAGCTTTAAGTTTGTCCTGGTTGAAAAACTCAACTTCTAAATCCCAGTTTGGGTTTAAATATTTGATTTACAAATATTGACAAAAAAGCATTGAACACAACTAATGGCTTCATCTGCTTTTAAATTTGCGTTCATGATGTTTAGATGATGTGCTGAGGAAGACTTTTACAAAATCTATTTGTCTCTGAATGCAGAAAGCGTAATGGATAAACATTTTAATGTAAAGGTCAGAGAGCGGCAGGGCTTTAACAGTGCGGCGGAGCGGCTCGAAGCGTTTCCTCTTTGTTCGGCCGGCAGCAGGAAATCTCCGTGGCGACGGTGAAACCAGAAATTAGAGCCGCCATGCTGATTACACTACTTCTTTTCTTCTCCACACAAACAATAGTGAATGTTTTTTTTTCCATTAGCCCCAGCTAATGGAATAAAATGTTTTCATTAAACTGTGAGGCATTTTTGCAGGTTTTTTCTTTTCTTCTAAAAACGCGTCAATACAGTCAGATTCATTAAATAATGAAGTAAAATATGGAACGTATTCAAACAAATCAAAATAAATTAATCCTGCTGTAAAAAAACCCAAACTGATAAAGAATGATGCTAGTTGTTAAACTTACAAGGTCAATCAGGAGGTGAGTGTGTGTGTGTGGGTGTGTGTGTGTTGGGAGTTGTTGGTGTGTGTTCTTGACTCATATTCTGGGAAAATGTTTTTTTTTTGTGTTTTTTAAGAAGTCTGCAGTGGGAGGATTGATGAAGACTTTCCTGGTGTTCTGGACTTTCTTGTTTCTTGTTCTCACCACAAAGAACTTTATTCTGCATCTTGCCACTCGCAATAAAACATAATCATATTTATATGTTCTTGTGTAACATATTCAATCCTTTAGGTTATTCACACTGTTACATTAAAGTGGGCTGAACAGAAAGTACATTTCTAGGAAATGAAACTGTTAAGCAAGATGAAGTCCTATTGATTGCTATTAAGGGAATGCAACAATATATTGGCACAGATTTCCCTAATTTTAGGTGATCAGTGATTGGTCCATACTGACATCTAAAACTGATCACAAGGGTCTAAAAATCAGCCACTGTCTCCTTTTGCTCTGCCAGGAGAGAAGACTGACTGACAGAAACCAGGTCACCTTAGTCACCATGTTAGTCACTTTTCAGACAAACAAAAAAAAAAATCAACATCACCCCAAAAATCTGAATGAACAACAAAGGTGTTTAAAAGATTGGTGATCGGTCAGAAAACTGCAATCGGTGCATCAGTAAATATCATATCTGAGAAAGTCTGCTTCGATATGCACTAAGAGCAAAAATATCCAGAGAAAATATGAAGGACATGTCGGCGCCCGTGTTGCACTGCTGGACAAACATCCCAGAAAGCTAAACAAGTTTAAAACCCCACAATAAAATACCACTTTGTGTGTATTTGCATCAATGACATCACAAGATGCTTTATTACATCATGGTAGATGAGAAATGCAATGTTTGGTTGTTTCATAGCTGGTGACTATATGTTGTTTTAATCATGAAGCACTTTGAACAACCATGGTGCTGAGATGTGATACACAGTTAGCAACTTAGCTTAACTTAAAATAGCTTAGCTTAGCTTAACATAACATAGTTTAGCTTAACTTAAAATAGCTTAGCTTAGCTTAACATAACATAGTTTAGCTTAACTTAAAATAGCTTAGCTTAACTTAAAATAGATTAGCTTAACATAGCTTAGCTTAGCATAACATAGCTTAACTAAACTTAAAATAGCTTAGCTTAGCTAAGCTTAACTTAACTTCACTTAAAATAGCTTAGCTTAACTTAACATAGCTTAACTTAATTTAGCTGTGTCGGTCATATTCAAAAACTACTTCCAAACGTTTTAATGTTGCTCTGTTTTCTGAAATAAGTGCAGGCTACTTTTGTGGCTCAAACGTTTTTCTGTATCCACACAGAACACGGGTTTGCAAATGCAAAGAAAATATTTGATTAAAACAAACAGTTAAATAAGGTGAAAAAAACAGATGAACTCAGAAGAACCGAGTTTAGTTGCCAGACGCCTTGTTTTGGGGAGGGTAGATTTGATCAATTCACAAAATAAATCAAATGCTCACCATGACCTGCAGTTCTGTAACTGATCTGAACTAAATTTCAGGCTAAAGTTTTTAACTTAAAAAATTCCAACCATTTTTTTGTGTAGATTCTGTCTGGCATGGGAGAAAGAATCATGACTAGAAAAAACAACAACTCAGTTTTAGTATGAGTTATATTAGGGATTTCTCATGGACATTAGTTTGATTTAACAATAATAAAGGCATAATTATAGCCCATGACAAACACGTATCTGAACAACGTGAGGTGTGACACCCTGATGAGTTGTGTGTCATACTAATCAGCTGACCTGGAAGAGGAGGCAGGACGCAGCTGTTGGGACCGGGCCGGTCCGGGTCGTCAGGGGAGTATTTGCTCTCCAGGGTTTGATGGAGGCTGAAAAACTCTCTGTAGCGCCGATAGATCAGATACTTACTGCCTCCCTTTGTCTTCACCTCGACCACAAACCTCTAGGTGGGAAAACAGAAACAGAAAAACACGTCACTGCAGCACTAAAAACATTTTAAACGTTGCCTACAGAGCTGGCCCCAGAATGAAGGAGGCCCTGGGCAGAATCTATATGGGGCCCAATAAGTTTTCTCCTTCTTCAGTTAGTCCAACTTTTTATATTTTTGCTTTATTTTTTCACTAGTGACCTAAATTTTAATTACATTTTCTATATTACAGAATTTGTTTGAGAATTATACTAATCATAGCAAAGAACAGACTTTATAACACAGATACATTGTAGTATAAGAACACTGGAATTGTTGGGTATTTTATCCAATTGAAGGACAGCAAAGGCTTTTTTTTAAATCACAGAAAATAAAAATAAGATAATATGGACACATAAAAAACATGCATTTAAGAAATACATTAAACATAATGTTATTATATAAACAGTTCTATTTTGGTCATAAACAATCAGTCAGGATAATCTTTCATTTCTTCCCGCTTCTCAAATTAAAAAATACAATAGAATCAAAATTGGGTTTTGTGATTTTTTTTCTCCCAGCTGTTGACAGTCTTGCATTTAATGCTGCATGAAAGTAATACATAATATTATTACTGTTGTTTATGCAAGTTAATTTCAAACTATGAAGCCATGTGAAAGGTTATTCAAAATACAAGCTGATTCATTCATTTATGTTTTACTTTATCTCATTGCTTCTGGTTATTAAGACAAGTCATATTAACTGCTTATTACAACCAACTGCAACAGCATGCAACTTTTACAAGTGTCAGGGATTTTAAAAATCACGTTTAGGTTTGTTTTCGTGACAATAAATCTGCTAAGACTTACAAAGTAATCAATAAAACCTTTTTTCTCCTCAATGTCAGCGATGGTGGCGCTGATGGGGACGTTGTCCGGCAGCTGGTCAAAGTCACTGACAAAATGGAAAGACGTGATCAGTTACAATGTTCAGCTATTTTTGTTCTTATTGGAACCAGTTTTATTTGCATCCACAAAAAAAAAAAAGGCTGAATTTGAAGTAAATTCTTAATCGTTTCCAGCACGAAACAACTCAAACATTGCGCAACTGCTAATAATAATAATAATAATAAAACTGTCATAAACTTTCATTACCTCTTCAGAAATGAGGTGAACGATCAAATGAACTGAACTACCAGGTTTTTTTTTAGTGTTTTTTTTTTTTTTTTTTTGCGCACACTCGTCACTCACCTCTCGTCCCGCAGCTGCTGCGGCTGAGACATTGTTTTTGGCGCACAGTTCGGTTTCCGGACACAAGGGGAAGAAATCTGGGACTCCGATCAGGAGGAGAAGCGCCTGTTATAGAAGAGCTGGAAATCAAAAAGGGCTGAGAGACTCTTTGTGCGTCTGGTGGCTTTAGAGGCGCAAACAATGCGGAAACGGGCAAGAGTCAGGAAGCGAAAGTTCCCTAAAAAAAGATTCGCGAGAGGAGCAGAGGGCGGGGAAATGTCACCAAACAGTCGTTCATAGAGAGGATGTAAATACTGGCGCATGTCAAGAATGTCAAACATTTCATTTGTTACTCAGTATCAGCTGACACCTTCAACTTAGAGAGGCCTGTCGTGGTTTGATTTTGGATTGTATAGCGAAATTCAAATTCAGTCTCCCGATGCTTTGCATAAGACAAACGAAAGTGCTTTTTTAATGTAGAATTGTAGTAGGCTATTATTGTCTTGTTATGGCCTAAATAAAATAAAGAGTCCTGAGTTGAAAGCTTCCCAGCAGTCAGTAACCGATGAGCCACTAAAAATATTCCTTAAGAATCATTGGCTGTTTACAGAATTGAATATTTAAAGTTAACTGGAAGGAAAAAAGTGCAGAAGAAAATGTGTTGAAGAGTTTAGAGGAGATCCAGAATTGACAGATTACAACTGGAGTGAGTAGCTGCGTCTGTTGACCATACAAGTGTGTAATTTGACATTTCGAAAATAAACTTGCATAAGAGAAACTAGTGAAATTAGTCAAAAAAAAAAAGGTTTCTTGATTTAAAAAAAAAAAAAGTTTTGGTGCTCGAATGAGATGCTTTTGCTTTGGTTTTTTTGGCCTCAAAATATGTTTAGTTTTACAAAACTAAATTGAAAACACTTTTTTCGCATCACATCCGTCACATCATCAACAACCGGATGTTACTTCTGGTGAAAACCATGAAGAAGACGACAGGAAGTGGTTGGAGGATCGTGGATTATGTTGACTCAGCGTGTGAACAAACACAAGTGTGATTTTAATTGCGTTTCTTATGTAATACAAAGACCAAAATTGCAACATTGTGGTTTTTTTCCAACATTAGCGGAATATCAACAAAGTTATAAAATGATGCATATCCTGCCACTGCTGAACCTGAGGCAGCATCAGGCGGGTCTGTCTTACTTGGACTGAGGACAAAATAAAATAAAAAAATTTAAAAAAATTTGACTGTTGTAGATGAGAGTCAATTTTGCATTTTGTTTTGAAATCAAGGTTCCAGAAAAAAGTTCTGGATTGAAGAGACACAAGCGGCGCATTTCAAGCAAAAACGTTGCTGCACCTCAGAACCGTTGTAGTGGGACCAGAGGAGAGCTTTGGAAAGAATCTACCAACGTGGAATAATTCTTACAAAATATGCTGATATTCCTGCCATCCTGCGTTCTGATAGTGTTTTTATAACTACAGATTTCAAAATTAAAAGTGATAAGTTGGTATCTAACCCAGAACCAAGCTCTAACTTAGTTCTGTAGATTGAAAAGCTAAACACAGGAGTCACTTTTGGGCACTTCTCTATCCAACGTCAGTGTTTTCCTTGAAACATGACCTCATATTCCCACTTTTATTCCTCCTCATCTGAAGGGAAACACACACACACACACACTTCCTGAATCCACTATCTCAATCTGAATTGATCCCGTGTTGACTTCTGACCTCTTTTTGTCACCTGTTGACACAAGAAAAAACAGAAGACAGCCTGTGAGATTTAACAGTGAAACAATTGTTTAAATCTGGTGACAACCGAACGCTCCAGACACTAGATGTCAGCAAAGCTGCTGAAATGCCGAAGGTAGATGTGTTCAGTAGAACCAGTGATTTGGCATCTGGTGTGAAACAGTTTCTGATTTTGGTTTCTTCATCTCATTCAGTGACTTTGGCTCTGCTTAAGACCTAAAAATTGAACAGTGTTTTAAAAAAAAAAAGAAAAAAAAGCTGAAAAGCAGCAGAACTTCAAAGCTACCAGCTTGTCTAAACAGAAAGCAAAAGAGGCTGGAGCCGACGTGTTCTGGACGTGCTAACCGGCTCGCTTTCACTTCTTCTTTCGACCCGACTGAGACTTATTTGCATTCACTTTAAAGTCCTGATATTTGTTTAAGAGGCTGACGTCAGAGTGAAGTGTCCAGTCATTTATATCCTTAAAAAAAAAATGCTTCTGAGAGAAGAAAAAAATGAATAAATGTACAAATTTCCTTGACTGAACTGGCTGTGAGTGACTAACTGTCACAAAAAACCAACAAAAAAAAACAACAAGTGCACTGAAGTACAGCGGTGCATAAAAGTGTGTGAATGTGAATGAAGCGCATGTTGACTCCGTATCTACTTTCACGTTCCCTGTTATGGACGGGCCGAAAGGCTGCTCGCATGTCAGGCCTTCGCCAGCCATAAATTGCAGAAACATTTTTTGAGGTTGTTTTTATCTTCAAGGTCAGGCCAGCTGCTTGTGATTTGGTGTGTGTGTGTGTGTGTGAGAGAGAGAGAATTTAGGGATTGCGAATGGGCATTGGCGTGTGCATGTGTGTGTGTTTTCAAAAAATGTCTGCTGGTGAAATCTAATAAGTAATTAAGTTGACACACGCACACACACACCCCCACACACCCACACAACAAACACATATATGGAAATAGAAGAAGCAACACTGACAGAAAGCCTCAACAAGCGCCTGGGTTGTGTTGGCCATGTTGACAGCTGGTTTCCATAGGAACGTTAGAAGAGCGGCAGGAAGAGGAAGAGCCGGAGATGAGAACTTCTCTATTCTCTGATGGACGCTGCGGGGGTGGAAATAATGGGTGGGGGTAAACATGATGGCTGAATCAAAAACATTCACAAAATATTTCCAAAACGGTTTGAAATGTTAAACATTAGACAAATGGAGACCATGTTTAAAGTAAAAGTGAAAAACTTCTTTCACAATTTTTAAAAACTCTTTAAAGGGGCAGTGTGATGTAAAATCAACCCTTTTCAGCTTTCCATCATGTCACAAAGTTATTCCCTCATCAAAAATGTACCTGGAGTGTTTCTGTTTCATTCAAGCTTGAATCTCCATGGCAACCATTCAGGAGTCGCCTGAACGCTTGCTCCCACTGAGCGTCGGAGTCCGAGCCGCGGTCTCCACGGTGAGGTTCTGCCTCAAAGCGACGCTCTCCTATGACTTCCCCACTCGGCTCCTTCAGACTAGCCAGCAGCAATTAGCAAATACCTGGTGGAACTGTGAGTCTGCTGAGCTCATCATAGGAGCTGCTTCTCAGTGCAACGCTCTTAAGAATGTGTGTGAAGGCTTTTATAGAGGAATGTCAATGTGACGTCTTCCTTAAGGAGCAGTGACCAAAAATTCAATACGACCCAATTTCAGACACCGGAAAAAATTGTTATATGTGGGTTTTTTTTAAGTGTATATAATTTTAGCTTCATGATCAAACATGGCGGTAATTTGTCACAGATAAAAGTTTCTGTTTATATCTGTAAAAATTCAGTTTTCTCTGTTGGAGCACAGATCTCACACTCTAAATGGTCCTCACATCTGCGAGCGCAGACGCCAGCAGGTTCCCCCTGCATTTATTTTTAGGGCTAATATCTGCTAATCTTTGTGTATACGTGGACAAGGGATACCCCTCTAATATTGCTAACACAACACACACACACACACATTCACACAGCCTTGGCTTGGGGCTGCTCCCGCCATGGCTGATCTAATGCGCCACCTGTTGCTGAGCAGCACATTGGTCATTAAAAACACATTCAATTCCTTTCAGCCGCACTATCTTCCGTCTGTCACTGTTCCTCTCACTTTCTCTCTAATTTTAGTTTGATCTGCCGGTCACACTTTCTATCTTTTATCCCCCAGCAGTGCACACCCACAGCTCATAATCATTTCTCATTGTCACTTCAACCTTTAGGATTCTGCTCTTACTTTTTGCCCTTTAAGTTTTCACGATGATCGCTACTTTTATCGTCTTTCGTCTGTAACTTCTTGGCCATGTCCTTCTCGTCAGGTTTACCCTGGCCTATCTATTAGGCTCTGTTGACCCCGCGCTGCCTTCTCGTCTTGATCCTCTCTCCCCCGCAACAAATCCTTCCAGCATGTTGTCCTCGCCCCTCCCATTCACATTATCTTACAATGCTGGAAAGTGCTGAGGAGCAGTAATTCAATAGACAGGAAACCTAAGAGAGTCTTGGGACAAGAGACTGGCAGAACAGGGGGTTAGTCCGGGACATAAATAGACATGGACATTTATTATTATATGTACAGTTTAGACAATGCTGTTGTTTACTGATTGTTTTTTTATATAGCATTTTGTCAGATAGACCTCCGCTAAACATAAAGAGCAGATGGAAAATATAAACATTTTTTATTCCTTGAACTTTTCACCTTTCAGAAAACAAAGCTAATAATTTTTATTGGGATTTTGGTTGATAAACCACACAGTATGATATTGCCACAACTATTTGTCATGATGGGGGCGGGGCTTTCCAAAGCACCTTTCTCCACATTTTTATTGAAACAGGATTTATTTCAATAATGATGGGTTTTTATTACTAGTTGTCTTACAATTGATGCCGAGATTAAATTTCACACAGTGGTAATCCAGTTTCTACTCAGGTGACATCTGGGGGCGACTGGTTGTACTGCATGTTATTTGGAAATTTTTGTATACAAAATGTGCATAATTGTGTACGTGTTTTTTTTTTGTTTGTTTAAATATCAATGATGTCAAAATATACAAAATATATGATGGACAGTTTATAGGTACCGTTTTGAGTAATTCAAACATTTTATCAAGGTTTGAATTAGTAAGAACAAATTCAAACCTGATTTGAGTTTCTAATGAGTTTGCAAAAGCTTTTCTGCTTAAAAGAGTGAAGGAAGTTACTTTAACAATAAGGAAGTGAGTTTTGGATGGACCTTTAACATTTTAAACCAGCAGAAAAGCTACAGACAGGCACTCTGAAGTGGAACTAAAGCAATGCTGTCCTAGTTTCTTGCAAATATTGAGACAGACTTGAGAAATGCAAGCTGTTGCTCGAACCAGTTTTGAAATAAAGTCATTCAAACCTGGAAGCTTCTGTAATTTCCTGACATTTCATGACAGTAGACGTCTCTGATAACTAGCTACTTGTGTGAAGGATATATTCAGTACATTTACAGTCATGATTAAAAAACAAACCTTTGGTCCATGCTTTAGTTATCTATCTAGGCTTCTTGCTGTGTACGTATATTGTTGTATGTTTATTGATTCCTTTTTGGTTTCATCCTTCCTTAATAACAGTCGTGTAGAGTCAGTGGCGTTTGAGACTACATACTTGGAGTTGGTTTTAAATCTGCCGTATTTAAAATGTCTATAAGTCTCAGTTTTTTTTCATAGTTTGGCCGGGGGTGCGACTTATACTCTGGAGTGACTTATGTGTGAAATTATTAACACATTATTATATCATATTACATGTTATTTTCACACTAAACCACAAGAGGGCGCTCTAGACCTGTGTTATTCTACCTTCGGAGAGGTAGAAGAAGTTAGCGGAGTTGTTTACAAAGCGACTCTGAGGACGAAGATTTCATTATGTTTAGTGATTTGGAGTGACACGGATGGTTTGGTAAACTTGTTAGCATGTTATTTATGCTATAGTTATCGGAATAACTCTTAACATGTTATGTTAACATCCCAGGCATGTTTTCAGTTCGTTGTTCATGTGTCATGTAACGTTAGCATACCGTACTAGCCTGTTGTTGCCTCTGTTCTATTTTTACTGCCTTTCAAGATGACATGTCTGTTCTTGGTGTTGGATTTTATCAAATAAATTTCCCTCAAAAATGTGACTTATACTCCGGTGCGACTTATAGTCTGGAAAATACGGT
Source organism: Brachyrhaphis roseni (assembly GCA_903066815.1). NCBI lineage: Eukaryota > Metazoa > Chordata > Actinopteri > Cyprinodontiformes > Poeciliidae > Brachyrhaphis > Brachyrhaphis roseni. The sequence continues at coordinate 15,144 of CAEFZY010050336.1, forward strand.
AGGCCTACTTGGAAAATGGTTAAAAAAAATACAGTGACGTGGCAAAGTATTTGTCTTCAGGTTTTTGCTGTCGAGTCACATTTATGTTTGTTTATTACCGTCTTCTGACAAAGTGAAGCAAGTTGAAGAGCTCAAAAAACAAAATGTCATATCCTGACCTAAAGGCATCCAAGAACACAAAAGACACAAAGGATTAAAATGCAACTTCTAAGGCATTGGGACTTCAGTGAACCGTAGTGCGACACGTTATCGACAAATGGAGCAAACATGATCCGTCCCAAAGTATTCAAAGAGTACATCATCAAACTCATTCAAAAATGGGATTGAACCGCTGAAGCTTGGAAACTGCAGGAGGACCTTCGACCTCAAAGGCGGGGCTATGCCCCCCCAACCGTTTTGCACAGCTAAATGGTTGCCATGGAGATTAAATGATTTCTCAGACATGCATGAAAGAATCAAGGAAACACTCAAGGTATGTCTTTGATTATGGAATAACATTGTAACATGATATAAAGCTCAAAAAGTTGATTTTACTTGATACTGCCCCTTTAAACAACAAACAAAGAGAAAAACAGAAGCTACTAATTCACAACATGATACATTAGAGCCACACAGGCTGTGCTTTCTTTTTATAGTCACTGTAGGTTTGTCAGGATGAATTCAAGGTAAGGTTTGCACTTGATCTTAAATCACAGCATTAAAAAAACATGTTTTTTTTGTTGTTATTGTTACTACCAAGGCTATTAAAATCGTTGTAACCAAGGTAACATCCCATTTATGAGGAATGCTTAGTCTGTACAAGGTAGCCTCAAAATGACTCAATCTGAATAAATCCCAGCAGACAAAGAGCAAAAGCGATGTCTGTCTCCTTGGTGGAGATGAGGTCCAGCTGAAGTAAGATAAAGAGGTATTATTAATAGGCCACCAGTGTTTGCGTCATGTCTTGACAAACCCCTCTTCTGAAAATAGAGAGGTGGGGATGAGCCCGGTGCCTGCGATGAGTGTGTATGTGTTCAGAGGCAGCTATAAAAGTCTTATTGTGTCCTCCGTCCCTCCACTTGTTCATCTTACCCTCCATCTCCAGGCCTTCTGTCTTCTCCCGTCTCCCTCTGTCCATCCATCCATCCACCCATCCATCACCTGTCCTCTTGCTTTCTTTTCCTCTGCAGCTAGCCATCTATTCATTCAGGTAAGACTCATCATATATGAAACGCAGTAGCACAACTATTTGAAGGCAAAAAGATGAAGAAAAAAGTCAGAAATCAGTAAAGTACAGAGCTGGGATGAAGGCCGTCGTTAACAAGGCATGAAACAACAAGGATCAACAAAAGCAATGTGGGATACTGCAGCTGATTCTGATGCTACAAGTCTGTTAGCATTGCTGATTTAACAACTGTAAGACAGCACAGCTTAATTGAACCTCATAAGTCATACAAATGGAGCAACGCGTTGATAGTTTTGAATGAGACACAAATGGAGTCAGGTATCCATAATGGCGGCATCACACCATTCTTCTGTGGTAAAAGACAAATAAGTCGTTATTTTATCAGCTACTTTAAAATCTTTGTCGAGACTGAATTTGGAAAATTGTTCCATCAACATCTCATACACAGTTATGTCGGTTTGATCTTTTTGTGAAAACAGGAACCACCTGTCGCTATGGTGATGTCAGGTGGACGTATTTCTTTGGTTCAAAGGTCACCAGTGGAAGGTGTTTCTTTGCAGAGCCATCACACTTGGATCTCGGCTTTCGGCGCAGTCGTTCTTTTACAGCATCTCAACATGGAGGCTTCGCCCTTTTTAAGAAAACTCACATTTCGCTCAGTGTTGGAGTTGCATAAGTTGGTCCATTCCGATTTATCTGCGACATTCAGTCCAGATGAAATGTTCTAGAAGTGTAGGAAAAGTTACTTAAATTGACTAGAACTGTTTTTCTGATGGTGAAAATCTGAACAGGCACTATTTGGGGCAGAACTCTTGCATTGTTTATTGCAGGAAAAGTTGCAGACTCATCTATGCTGGCGCAACTTTTTTAGGTTCAGTGAGAGGAAAGGATGAAGAACGACTCAAACCTGGGTTATTGTATCACACCAATTGTCTCAGTTCGTTAAAGTTAAAGCCTTGGCTATTTGGAGTTTGAAAAAAGAAACCTAAAAACAAAAGGAGAAAGAACAATTTCTTTAGAGGTCACCAGACGTGGACACTCACTTCTTTCAATAAACTGTGATTTCTGTTAAAAGTAATTTAAAATCCATTCTATTAAATATGCCTTGTCAACACTCTACTTTTGTTTTAAATGTTTATGGATCTTTGTCAGTTTTGCATCTCAAAAGGAGCTGACGTATATCTTCTTTAAGACAAAGGCTGTAGGTTAGCAGTGAGCTGCTTTCTATTTCTTGCCTAATATTGGATTTCAGCTGCTTGAAGGTTCATGGTCTTCACTGCTAAATGTTTTAGATGGCTGGCAGAACCAAACACCAGGCAGGCCAATTTGAACTGTTTAACTATGAAGTAATGATTTTGCTATGCAAGTATAATGTGGGCTGAAATTCCTTTAAATGCTTTGGGTCAGCTGGTGTTTTGCTCTTTAGCCCAGGGAGAAAAAATACTTTATAATTATTCAGTTTTTTTTTTCCTATGAGTAATCAGAAGAAATTTTGTATCTTATTCAGGTCTGTTCTGCTCGACGGCGTATGCCCTAATACACTGTCGTGTAGTTTTGTTTTTTTTTAACAGTTGTAGATAGAAAAAGTACATTTCTGGAAAAAAAACCCCCCAAAAACCTGAAACTTTAAGATTATTTTTCTAGAAAATTTCTGAGATTAAAAAAAATTCTGTTTTTCTTCTCTTTTTTGTGGTTTTATGTATTTTTCAGGGTTAATTTTACACTTTTCTTTGTGAAGAACAATGTGGCACACAGATGGTTTAGCAATGCCAAATAACCGTTTGATTTCATGTACACAGTTACATGAACAAATGTAACTGTAAATTTGTTCATGTAATATGAACAAATTTACATCTTTAAAGATCAACTTAAGGATGCAAATTGATCTTTAATCACCGATAAGTGAAAAAGAAATGTTGTAAAAGTGGTCAATGTTTCCCATTTTCTCTCCTGAGTTTCAGACGTTTAATTCAGCCAGTTTAGCTTGTAAACCTGAAGAGTTGTTCTGTTAGCTTTCGTCCATTGACTCAACATATACATTACATGTTAACACTCCAGAGTGTAAAAATCAACAAAATTTCTAAGAAACATGATTACGTTTTTATTTCAGCCAGTTTTTCTTTGGACAATTTCAAATATAAGAATTAAACATGTTGTTTTTTGTTTTTAATTATTTTTTCCAGAGTTTTCTAACTTTTTTTGAGTTGCTGACCACAGAACATGTCCGGCTGTCTTGGTATTTTTTCCAGTGTGTTTACCTTTACACACCCTGACAGGACATGAAGATCCAGCGCAACCTGACACTGTTTTGGTAAAAGTTCCCTCCAGGTGAAATTATCTGAAGCTTTCGTTCTGAACTGTCTGGCCTACAATGGCGTTCTGTTTACAAGACATTAGCAAATAATAATTATTACAATTTTTTTTAAAAGCATTAGATTTCTAGACGTGTTCAAATGCACAAATGGATCCACTCTAATTGGCTTTTGGTGCCAAAAGTCAGAAACATGATAGGTGTCAAGAAAGTTGAGAACAAGTAAACAGGAGGGAGAGAAAGAGGAAGGCTGTAAATTCCTGTGCTTATTCTGTCACTCTGTCATTTGGTCAGGAAGGGGAGACAGTTTGTTGGACTCAAGACAGTCCAGCTTGCAGAGAGACTGTTGACATGTCCCCAACAGGGACAGTTGTGTGTGTGTCAGGCCTAAATATGTTCTCCAAGACTCCATAGTGAGTGAGAAAGCACAGAGACACATGTTTCTGGTCTCTGAGGACATAAAGACTCAGTTGTTTGAGACAGACCAGATAAATTCATCAACATTACCCCGATCAAGAAGCAAGAACTCCCTTTAATGGCTTGTGACACCTATTGACAGCTAAAGGTTACTGCAGCGGAATGGAAAAACTTGTCTTTTTATTTTTATTTTCAAAAGATGTTGAAAAGACAGCATTCTAAACAACATGTCTCATTTTTGTTGTTCAGAGCAGGAGTATTCCTTTCTTTCTGTGTCACTTAAACTAAAAACGTGCAGAGTTTAGGAAAGGTTTCAAAAACTCAGCCTAAATTATACCTTAAACGTCTTCTCCTCTTCTCTCTCCAGCCGGCAGAATGGTAATGACAGATCTTTTAAAACCTGAGGACATCAAGAAAGCTCTTGATGCCTTTTCAGGTTTGTTACCGTTTTATTCTCTCATGATAAAAGTGTTGATCAGAATACTATTTTAACCCTCCCTCAATCTTAGGAAATGGGGTCATTTGGACCCTACAAGCTTTTCGTCCTGTGGCGCGGTCTGGTGGGTCACACTGAGCCCGCATGCATTTTTACAAGTTTTTTTGTTTGTGGTTTTGGGAATTTATGGTCTGACGGTCAACCCCGCATTCCTGCAGTGACATCTGCTGCGCTTTTGCTGAGCGTTGCTCTAAGATTGCGAGAGGGTTAAAAAGCCTCTTCCAAAAGATGCAGCCAATCAAAACTCAATGTGTCTTTTCCTTCAACTTTCCTAGCGGAAACCTTTGACCCAAGGAAGTTCTTTGAGATGGTGGGAATGAAGGCCATGTCAGCTGAAAATGTCAAAAAGGTCTTCCAGGTTCTGGACGTGGACGGTAGTGGATTCATAGAGGAAGAGGAGCTCAAGTGAGATCCAAACACAAAAATAACGCTGTTTTGAAATGAGACGTACACGAGATATTTACATATGTTATGCACTTTGTGTGTGTGATCTTTAGTTGGAATAACGTCTGTTTGTCTCAGGTTTGTGCTGAAGGGATTTTCAAAGGACGGCAGGGACCTGACGGATGCTGAGACAAAAGCATTCATCACAGCTGCAGACAAAGATGGAGATGGAAAAATTGGCATTGATGGTGAGAAGAGAAAGAAAGTCATACATTTTATTACTGAGAAAGGAATAGAATGATACAACAAAGTGGGGTTCGTCAAAGCACAAGGGATTTTTTTTCTTAGATTTGAAGGAGCCACTGTATTCAGATTTATAATTCAGGTGCAATGAATTATAATGTTTTAAGCTTTAAGGCAGCTTCTTAAATCATCCTTGATAAAATGTTTAGAAGTCCGACATTATGACGACAAACGGTTGCAAAGGAAGCCACAAAATGTTTTTTTTACATTAGCAAAGAATGTAATTAAACATAGCACTATATGAAAAAACAATGAAATGTTGATTCTTTAATAATCTATCTATATATCTATACTATTCTTCAGTATTCCACATACTGTAAGTCTCTTTGAAAAAAAAAGAGGAGGATTTTCAAGTGTAAACGTAATGTTCATAATGAAAGAGATTAATATGAGTAGATAATTCATTCTTTAATTTGGTAAAAATACAGGAACCAGTTTCAAGCTGTGATCAAATGGTTTTGGCATGTATGTTGGCTCGGTGTCCAGCTTATCAAGGCCCCCATGTGATCAAATGATTCTTAGAGGAATCAAACAGAAAACATTCCCAACTTCACTGCCATGTCAGCCACTCCAAACATTCAGCATGCTCAGGCAAGTCGTCAGCGCAGACAGAGAATCTGCATAGTGCAGCATGAGATTAGATAATGTTACTACAGGTCATTAGTGAGACATTAAGGATGAGAATGTAGTCGCAGTGATGGCTAATTGCAATATATATATATAAGAAGTCTACATAGCAAGGTACATGCTAAAGGTTTTGAATGTTTTGACATCTCTGCAGAAGCCGGGCTTAGCCCAGTGATCCAGTTACAGAGGCTACTGTGTGAAACAAGTGTTTAGCTTGATTATATTCTCAACTGACTTAAAATTAAAACTGCAAAGCTATATGGTGGTTTTAAATATTGTTGAAATAAGCATGGACTGGCATGATGTTCTTACAATATAATATCACTGAGTAAAATGCCACAGTTCCAGCTAATGGAGATATTAACGCAAGTATGTAAGACGAATTGCATAACTTGATCCAACTGCTTTTATTCAACACAGAAAATCAAATAATATCCAGGTTACTGTTAAATGCAGGTGACCCATTTGTCTTTCTCTGCATTTTCAGAGTTTGAGGCCTTGGTGCATGAGTAAAAGGGGGATATCTGAAATTCACCCCCGTTCTTCTTTCTCCGTCTCTTCGTTCCCACATTTGTAAACGCCCTCCTCCATACCCTTCCTGCCTCCCTCCGGACCCCACCTACGGAGTCAGGCCAGGCCCGTTCTCTTCGGAACGCTAACAGTGACGGGCTACCTGGGAGTCACGCCGAAGAGAATCACACCGGCAGCGCATCAGTGTCTCCTTCATAATTTTTTTTAATATATATATTTGTTTAACTAAACATGCTGTACAGATTTAGGAATCATTACTTACGACAAATGAGGATAGTTTGTGATATGAAAACGGGTGGTGATAGTGCTGTAGGTGGTGTAGATGTTCAAGACTCCTTTAAGCTCAACTTCTTGTGCATTCTGTCTTCTTCGCTGGTTTTATTTCTGGCTGTTTGTGCATCAGATCACTTTCTTCCCACTGCTCTTCCTCCTCCACCCTCCCTGACCTTCCTCTTCTCTCCTCTGTCCCTTCCTCCACCTCCTCCTCCTCACTTCCAAACTCTGATCAGATGATGTGGTTAAAAAAAAAAGAAAAAAACGAATCGTATGTAAGGAGAACTGTGAAGAGAGACGACACCAGTACGAAATGATAATAAAAAAACATTTGAGATACCGTGTCTTCACTTGTTGGTGCTCATAAAAGTTAACTGTCACAAAAGCAAGCAGCTAAAAACTTTTAAAAGACGGGGAATTCAATTTATTTGGTTTTGGTCGTATGTGATTTAACAAACTAATACAAATTTTAGATGCAGTATGTTGACTGAGTATGAGGCAGAAGGAATAATAAAACAGCAAGCAATATTCTCCCATTTAATGAGAAAAAAATTGAACTTTTAGACAACAGTAAGTCTAAATGTTCCTTTTACATCTGTACTACAGGAGACAAAAACAAAACAACACAAACTCTTAATTACTATACAGAGACTTGCTAAAGCAGCTTCTCCGGTTTGTATTTTAAATAATTCAGATAACGAGGTATCGCTTTGCATTTTCTACACCATGCAAAGCATTTCTCTGTCCATCAGAGTTCAGGGCTTTCACATTTTAAAGATGCACACGCTGCCTTCATGACCCGATGTCAGAGTTTGAGAAACAGACCTCTGCTCGCACGAGTGACGGCCGCTCAGTGGATTCGAGGAGCGGATCTGTCGTTGGTCGTCGTGGGACGAAGCTTCACGGTGGCAAACGGGTTTGTGCCCCTGAAACGAGAGCATGATGGAAAATGTTACACAACACCGCACGCGCTCAGCTGGCTCCTGCTGGCGCACGGCGAGGTATTCAAACATGTCCACACGATCCAGGTAAGGAAATCCACACCACCACGATGCGAACACGAGGGGAGGTGGACTCTGATTCAGGAGGCTGCGCCGTTCGACCTGCTACAACCCAAAGTCTGAGCAGTTTTAGAAATGATCTGTCAGGATTAAGGGCTGAGAACGCACTGTAAACCCAAAGTTTCTTTTGCATAATAAGTTGAGCTATCGTAGCAGATATTTTCGTTATTTTGCAAAAGGTTGAGACCAACTGTAAACTACTCAAAACGAGTATTTGCTTTAATTAACAATTCTATCAAAACATGAGAACTGAACACGGATAAACATGAGCAACGATTACTGATGGTTGAGTTAATTACTCGTAACCTCTGGTTTTAAAACCTTGAGTTCTTAAATAATGGATTAGCTTGGACACAATAATTTATGTAAACAGAGTTTTGGTTTATGATTTTTTTAAATAAACTAGACATCCCAGTGCAATCACTCACTGTGTGCTGCTTTAGCGATGATTACTAATTTGGTTTTACAGTAGCTGGAAATACCACAAAATCAAAGTGTTTTACAGAACATACTATTTGTGTTAATAGTACTCAGCAAATGAAATTTGTGCATCTAATAACTTATTCTAAGTTCATTAAACAGTGATTTTGCCTAAGTACACAGCTAATTAAACAGTTGGTAAAGTGCCTTGCAAACAGTGGTACAAAAAGTGAGTCTGCAGTATATGACACACATGGGTGCTGAGCTAAAGCGGGCGCCATAGCAATTGGTGGATAAATACTTGTAGTCTTCATTTCTGTGTTTGACAGCTGTTTGTGTGTGTAAATGATATGATCAATAACAGAGGCATGGCACTGGTTGGGCGCCCACCAGCTCATCCACCTCCGTAACTATCGCTCCCCCACACACGCTGGGGCCCATTCATTATGTTTTAATCGTGTTGTCACTTGACGACAGGGAGCGAAAGATGGGGAGGCCGAAAAAAAAGCTAGAGAGCAGAAAACAAAGGAGGGAGAAAGATAATGATGTCAAAGGGATGAAAAAATTATTTTCAAAGTGGTTGAGAGACAGTAGGTGAGCTATGTACGTGTATAAAGCGGAGGGTTGTAAATATTCAGGTTAAGTTACTACTAAAATGACAGGTCACTGTTGCAACTGTGAAGAGAAATAAAGGAACTAGTTTGTTTGGAATAAGCTTGTGCAGTTTGCCACAAGCTTTGTTGGGGACACAAAAAGCTTTTACTCTGACTTGAGGAGGGAATATGGAACTACATTAATATTTCTACTTCTTTCGTTTCCAACATGACAAAAAAAAAAAAACCTATACCAAATGTTTTCTGGTATAGGTTTTGCTTTCAGATATAAATTTACCTTGGAAACAAAGGGTTATCAGGCTGCCCATGTGGAGACAATGCCTAGTAAAAAAACAAACAAACAAAAAAACAGAGTAAGAATAGAACAGCTCATTTGTAGAAAACAGACAATGCAACTAAAAACACCTGAACATCAGCTGTCATGTCCCCCTTCCTGTCTGGGACGGGGGAGACGGATCGCACGTCCACGGAGCTTCTTCTGAGATTCAAACTCTGCTGTGGAGACGGAGGAGAAAGTTTTGTCTCTACCGCTGGTTCCGTCCGCCTGTCGGGCGCCGGAGAAACCGGCCGGATGTCCACCGACGCCCTGCGGTTGGGTGTCGTCGGGGGCGGGATGTCTGCGTAACCCTTGACCTCTGGCTGTTCGGTGTGAGCGTCAGTGTCCAGAAGACTGTTCATGCTGTGACTTCTGAGAGAAACGCTGCTGCATTTGTGGAAAAATAAATATTTTACATAGTTGAACTTTTTTCTTGGAGAGAAGGAATATGAGAAAGATGAGAATGGAATGAAATTACATATTTATTTATTTCGAACAAGTAAAATGTCAGAGTAAATATAAAATTATTAAGAAAACAAAAAAAATATGTAATAATAATAAACATAAAAAAACAAACCTTTTATATCAAGGAGTAGGACGAAGGCAAAGCTCATTAAATCCTACCCCCAATTGTCTTATCTAACTATGGCTCATATTATACATATTTACACATATAATTCAATGAAAATGAGGAGAATGAGTAAGCATTTGGCCGTGGAGTTAAAAATGCGTAAAAATGAGGATTGTTAGATAGGCGTTCCCACCTGGTTGATAAAGTGTTGGAGAAATCTTCAGCTGGAGCCACATATGCAGCAGGAAACCATCCCTGACTGATGAGACATGAAACAAAACAGATTAGGTAAAAGGTCAGCGAAATGTACAGCACCTTGCAAGAGTACTCATTATCATCTTCAAAGTCTAATCCAAGACTTTGAGACTTTTTTTTTCTTTCTTAATTTTTTTCTTTTGTTTACTGTTATCAATTTTATGTAGCTTTTTTGTGTTTGTTTTACTCTTTTATTTTGTCTATTTGTTAAAACTTTAATGCAGTTTTTTCCTTTATTTTTTTAAATTTTTTTTTCAGTTTTTGTTTCTTTTTCTTTTTTTCATAGTCCTACATGTCTGGTACATGTCTGGTACATTTCCATTCAGCTCCCTGAGTCACTTATTTGCATAATCATGCTCTGCTGTAATTACAGCTCCATGTGTTTTGAGATATATGTCTACTAGTTTTGTGCATCTTACAGGAAGAGCATCTATGACCAGAGATATTCTAGTCCTTATGCAGATTGTCAGATTGCAGCTCATCCAGAGTTAACATGGTCCTCTTGGTTGGTTAACTGTCTAATAATCTTCTCGTTTTGCATCAGTTTAGTGATTAGCTATGTCTTAGCAGGTTTGTAGTGATGCCATGGACTTCCTACATCTAGTTGATGGATTGAACAGTGCTCTATTAGCCTAAGCTTAAAGTTTGTAGATGTTCTTATATCATCTAACCCTGCTTTAATTTATCCACAACTTTATTTTTGGTATGCCTGTTGTGTTCCTTGCTGCTGTTTGCTCAGTAATGCTCTTTAAGATTAAATTACACGCAGGTGGACTACTTACCAACTAGGTGAAGACTGAAGGCAGTTTAACTTGACTTTAATTAGGGATACCAGAGTAAAAAGAGTTCAACATAAAATCAGTCTGAACTTTTCAGGATTTAGTTTGTTAATTTTTCAGAAAACCTTTTTTCCCCTTTAAGTTTCACTTTATAGCTGTGCACTACTTTCTGTTGGTCGATCACATAGGACCTTAATAAAACGTTTCTAGTTGTAATGGGATAAAAATGTGCATGTGAAAACTTTCAAGGCCCTGTGAAGATATTTACTTAAGCTTTTGTGGAAAATGAATTGTGTGTGTAATAATGATAAGTCAGGATACATTCAATAGAAATTATGCCACTACATTGTGCATTGAGGTTTGAAGAAACACTGTTTCACTGTCAAACACAAGAATGAGTCAAAAGGTGAACAGCTACGTTGCCTATATATCCTTGTACAAAACAGGTTAGTTCACTGAACATGAGGATGAACTGTAATCAGTCTGTCACTTCTGGATGCGTCTGTCTGCACACAGCTCAATAACGACTCAGCTCACCGCAGGCTGCTTTCTGCGCGTCCGTACAGCCAGCCGTTTCGTGGCTCCTGGACTAGCACGATGACAGTCTCTCCTCTGTTAAAAGGCAAAAGCTTCGGGTTGGATGAGGAGGGGTGAGACACCAGAGCTCTCATGGGCCTTCCTCCTCCCAAACCCAGAGACTCCCCCACTGAACTGGAGCGAGAGCGATTGGGAAGGGGAGATGGTGCTGGAGAAAGTGAACACAAGGATGAAATCATAAAGTTAGAAAACAAAAAGCCTTGAAGGGTTTTTGCTACTTTTTTGGGTTGAAATGTCATCCATTAATAATGCATACTAAGATGCAACAGAAGCAGTTCGTATTTCCCTCTATTACCTCTAGATGGCACTCTACCCAGTGCCAACTGCTCCCGCCTGGCCCAGGACATATCCTCATCCCTGGCGACTGTCTGCAGCAAAGAGCTGACCGAGCCTCGCAGCTTTGCACACAAAACAAACAGATTATAAATGAGATTAACTCTATGTCCATGCAGGGGGTTTATAGGTAATCAGGAAAAAAAATCAGATTGTGTTTTAGAGATAAGTTTATAGAAGTTAAATGATGTAGTGTGGGTGCAGGATTTAGTTAGGGAATATGTACCAAGCAAAAAATAAAAAAATAAATCTCGGCTACCGTTGAAAAACTGCTTTACTTTTTTCAAGCCTCTCTGTTCAGGGCCTTTAGATTCAGTTAAAAGCCTTTTATGTAAATTACATGAGCTGAATTTGATCCATGATGTTAGGGGAAGTGACCTTTTGAGATTGTGTTCACTTTAATACTGCAACAAAGAACTGTGTTACAAAGTGATGATATAATTTCGTCCATACCACAGTCTCTTCATCTGTGAGAGTACCTGCTGAGTTCCCTGAAAGACTTTGACAGTAAGAAACATTTATTAACAAAATCAAAGGTAGCTGTGACATTTATGTGATTATCAAGAAATTTAAATTCCAGTCCTTTATGCTTCCACCTTCTACAAAAGTGTAACATCCATCTATTTATATATCAAGTACAGCTAATTGGGTCACCTGGCAGCCCCGCTCTTACTCATTAGGAAAAAAGCGTTAATGTCATTCCTGCTGTTAGCTTAATGTTACGGTTGCCGTGGCAACTGAACATGGTTACGGTACATATGTACATAGTGAAAAATGTATTTTTAAACAAGTGAAACGTCCAATGAATGCAAATAATGATACATGATTGATTGTTCAATGAGTTAATAGGCTTAATAATCCCGCTAAGCATCCTACTAGCTTATTATCTAATGAGCAACTTTGTTAATTATTAAGCTAGCAATTGTTCTATCCATCCATCCATCCATCCATCCATCCATCCATCCATCTTAGGAGACTTATTTATCAAAGCAGTATTAACTGTCAATAAAAAAATAACTGACATTAAAAAACAATAACGGCGTTAGCACCTGCACCTCTTGATCTGCGTGAGTTGGAGTGCGTGATCTGGACCCCTTGGTCTCGTTCACTTTCTCTTTCCATCCATCTGCCTTCTGCTGGAGAGACCCGCCGGTCTGAAAGCAGACGGGGGAATTGAGCGCCTCATTAAATCACAAAAATAATCAGGGTGAAACAAGATTAGCCCATAAGCATCAGTAAATTAGAAATTTGCACATTGAGAGATGAGTTTTATTAGATAAGCAAGCAATTAACACGATATTACACGTCTGGAACAGAAAAAAAAAAGGAAAATCAATGTGTTGGCGGGATTAAGAAATTGCAGGAAGGGAGGATGAAAGCAGCAGTACTGAGGCTGCAGCAAAATCTATCTCAAACACGCCTGGCTGGCAAAATAGACATCAGGATCAATTAAATTAAAAAACATACATTACCAACTGGGTTTCTGTCTCAATAAAGCATTATGCTATTGAATGAACACAAAAGGGGCAAAATAGATACAGTGCCAGAAGCCTCATGGACCCTGATGAACCCAAATAGAACACAGTGCCAAAGTGGCAGCAGTTCTTCTTAGGCTCAAAGAGAAAGGCCACAACCTGAGCGAACACAAGTGTCAACAAGTTCAGCCGGGAATTCTTTGGATTCACTTTATAGGCTGAGGACATACAGTATCTGCAACCCCATTAAGGAAGCAAGTACCCCCACCCCCATCAGTCCCACAGAGGTGAGAAGACTGCTTGGTATGGCGATATTTTGCTCATGTTTTATCAAAGACTTTGCACCGCTCCATGACCTGACTAATAAAGACACACCATGGCACAGGGGCCCATACAAGAGAACTGCAGGCGTTTAAGGACAGTTTGACCAGTCAGAAGGTCATGTTGTATTTTGATCCAGGCAAATAACCTCACCTCAATCCCCAGTTGACTTAGAATTCATCCTTTATTAACTCGGAAAGAATGGTGCGAGACACAGCAGACATGCTCATTCGTAGAGAGATGAAACTCACATGGTCAGAGCAGATTTCTACGGCCCACTCCCAACTGGCGAGTGTCTGCTAGTGATCATGGAAGAGTACACCCAATATCCCATAGTGAAGGTTGTCAGATCTGCTTCAGCTAATACCGATATCCCCGTCCTGGACAAGATATTCTCAATGCTTGGGATCCTCATAGTCCTCAACACATACGACGCATCTCCTTTCAGCAGTGGCCAGTCCTCTAAATTCCTAACACACATGAGCTGCAAACACAGAAACATGGCACCTTTATGGGCTCGATCAACTTCAACAGCCGAGCATTTTATGCGTACTCTGGGAACAGTAGTTTGAGTATCAGACAGTCAAAGTATCCCGTGGAAGTAAATGCTTAACACATTTTCCACGAATATTGCTCTGCTCCACACAGTACTACAGAGGGATCACCAGCAGATAATAAAAGATACACACAAAGACACCGACCCTCTCCCATGCCAAGCACACAATCAGACCAGATGGCAAAAGCAAAAATTTAACTCTATGCAGACATGCGCCATCGCCCCAATACTACAGCAGCGCCACAACGAACATAACTCACATCACTTCCTTCATTGTCACCCCCGGTAATAATTGACATTCAATCACAAGAAACTCCTCCTTTTTCAAAAGGATCAAAAACCAATGGTCGACACTCAATGTCTTGTTTTAGTCTAGTCTTAGTCTTGCAGGTGATTTAAGTGACACGCTTCGTTATAAAACTTAATGAGAAATTGGTTCAGGTTTATTTCAAAAGCAGTGGACACGGTGATGGAAAAGAAAGAGGAGAAGAGAAAAAAAAAGGAATACAGGTAGGGCAAAATGTTAAAAGGGAGAGAGGGAGACAGAACGAGAGAAGAGGAAGAAGGATAAAGAGAATACAAGAAAGAACCCTAGGAATTTGCTCTTACACCAGCAGAAAGAGAGAACAGGAAACCAAGAAACCACAGTGGCAAACAACATATGCATTTATAACAACGTCACTGAAAAGTACAACATACTAACTAATACAATACATGTATTTAGTGGAAACTGCAGCCCAAGATAGAGTGTATCACTAAACATCTAAATACAAACACCTGTGTGTGTGCTTCTGTATATCAGACTTCACCAATGTTAAATAGAGAGGAAATACACACTTGGAGTGAAATGATTTGCTTTATCAGGTCAAGCTTATTTGTATAACACATTTCAGCAACAAGGCAGTTCAAAGTGCTTTCCATGTTAAATTGTGTTTTTCACAGTCCTCAGTGTCTCAAACATGCATGAAATGTGGGGTGTAAAGTTGAGGTCTTAAATTCTGAAGCATGGTTATTTTTGCAGCAATATAAATGACACATAAATCTAAACAAATGAAAACAATAAACCATGAAGAAAAACACCTGAAATCCAGAGCAAGAACGCTAGAAGCCAGCTGTATAAATGCATTTACTGCATACTTGAAATAAACCTGCAGCAGCATGCTGAGTGGGACTTGAAAGAGTATATACACCTTGTTTATGAGAAACAATAGGGACTGAGTGAGGCCGCAGTGCTTCTCCGCCAGAAAGCGATACCTTCGTTCCTCCTCCTTCAGGATCTCCTGGTGGCTCTGCCTCAGGTAAACCATGTATTCACTGTTCTCCTAAGAAGAAAAAAAGAGAAAGACACGTAGTAAAATATTTTGACACAAAAAGTGGCACAGAGGTTTCACTTCGGCACTGTCTCTGCGCATTGTATATGTACCAGAGAGTCTCTGAAGGTTCCTCTTCTAAGTTGTTTTTCCAGAGCTTCAGCCTGGTTTCTCACCTCCATCTCATACACTCTGCGGCTGCCCTATAGTAAATTAAACAGTTAAACTCTCCCGAATCTGCCTGACGGCGGTACAATTAGTGATGTTCATGCTTGTTTTGATTAGCTCCTCTTGGCTGTCATTAATCCCAGTGATGTTGCAAGTTTTCCAAATGTAATCAACATTTCTGTAAAAACTTTTCCCTCATTAAGAGGCTGGCAGAATGCAGGCTAGATAAACTTGGTCTTGACCAAACTATTCATTTAATGTAAATTTAAACACTAACTCTTTCAAAAACATTTCTAATGACAAGTCCTCATTTTAGGTCCCAGTAAGGCCTAGCGGACTCACTTCCATGTACTCCTCGTCCAGTTTGACGTTCTTCTCCATCGCTTGCAGCACCTCTATCTGGAACCACTGAAACTGATGCAAGAAGAAAAGTGGCTCTGCTCAAGCTACGTCAGCCATGCTTACAAAAGCTTGTAAACCTTCAGGCGTTTATTTTCCAGTATTTTCAAAAATGTGTTGAATTTTTCAATTTTGCAGACACTTTCAAGATTAAGGGGTTTTTTTTATTTCAATGGGAAATGTACTCACCAAGCCTTCCATCTCTGCAGTGAGCCTTCGCTGTGTTTCTGATATCTGGATCAGGACGTCGCCTGTTTAAAAGAATAACAGAAAATATCCTAAATGTGTGTGATAAAGATTGATTATTTTATTGCTTTGACCCTTCTTATGGTCTGCTTAGATTTTTAAGATGTTTTAAATTAGAAATGATGACTGTGTGACTGAAGGACACTTGCTTTACTCTAAACTGCTGTTTGGTGACATTCTGACCAATTCAAATTTTGCAAGGCACAAAAATTTTAGTACCCACATGTGCAAAATGTTCAAGATTACAAATCTCAAAAACTGGAAGCAATACATAAATAAATACAATTGGTGGTTCTACAAATTATTTATTCAGGGAAGCTGAGAACAAACACACCTTTGCAATGTTGGATATACAGGAGTAATTTTTGTTTGTCAGTTACATACGATCCCGATAAAACAAATTGAAGTTTGTGGTTTTCATTTAGTCTGTATGTAAAGACTCGATACATGATGTCGACACAATGCCAAGTTCCCAAAGCATTTATAATCAAGGAATCTCTGCTGTTATAGTTTGCAGTTAGGTTACTAAACTGAGTGTAACTGAACAACTGTCTTTATCTATAACTCAAAGGACGCCATAGGGTGTGTGGTGACTCTGGTCCTCTAACTGACCTTAGAAAGCAGAACAACATTTGTCATGCTGTGCTAACCTTTCAGCAATCAATATAAACACAGCAGCAACAAAACAACTGTCACTACTAAAACTACTGCAACGGAGCACGGCGCTGTTACCCTAGTGCATCTTCATGGGAATAAATGTGATGTATTAAGTTAAAATACGTCAATTCATTCATTACAAATTTAAAACAGACAACTGTCCCACCAAGAGAATGAGAGGAAAGCGTGTGCAGTGCCTGGTCACCCATCTTAGCCAGAGCGCTGAAGTAGGCCTCGCTGCAACCGGCTAAGGCTGCAAAAAGCACACAGTGAAGCAAACATTTCAAACATGAGACATTACAGACAGACATTTCGGCTCTTCAGTAACTTCACACATTTTTTTTTTTTTTTAATATGCACTTAATTGGGCCACCTGGCAGCCCCGCTCCTACTCATTAGGAAAATACATCCTGAAGTGCTGACACCTGATCCGTGCTCCTGGTCTAGGAATAGACTCGTGCCGGAGGGTTTTGTATTACAACACTCCGCCGCGACTGAAGGCCTGTTCTTGTTTCAAGAGGAGGAAGAGAGGCGCATTAACAATGCATGCCGCTCTCCCAGTTACCTGTGTTTCACTTACAATCCAGATTAAACGAAGGCCACAAAATGAAATCTAAACTAGCATGTTTTAATAAATTCTGGTGCAGAATTAGGTTAAAATTCTGCACCAAATACGAATTAACATTTTAAAATCTTTTTTTTTAATGCCTGTTAGATCTAATCTATAGAGAATCCATTTGTTGAATTTGTCTGTGGGTCTTTTGGTTTCAGTTTATCCCAACTTTCTCCCATTTTGTACCCCAAAACAAACTCAATCTTACCCATAAAATAAAGCACTGCATATCAGTCGAATTACTTGTTTCTTGAGTTTCTTGGAATTATTAGGAGAAATATTAAAAATAAAATGCTAAAATTTTGCACAGAATTTGATTTTAGTCTTCATATTAAGCCTGTTTTACATTAATTGTAGTTCAGACCTTCATTCCAATCAGCTAATTTTAATGAAACATTAAATTAAATAAAATTTAATAATTTATTAAAAATAAAAATTATTTAATAATGATAAAAAAATAAATAAATAATAATAACTATGAGCAGCCTTCTGATACTGGATAATATTAGGAACAAAGGTCAGCCAGGTTCCACAATTTTCTCCTTGCTTAGTTTCCTAACTTATATGTGACTAGTTTGTGTAAAATTTGATTAACTCCATATTTTATCATGAATTTCTAATATTTTTTTAAAAAGTTCTGTTTTCATGAAACTGGAAATTTAGAGTAAAGCATCACCAACACAAAGACACACATTTCCGTGCCAGCATTGATCAACTCGCTGACCTTGAAATGCTTTAACATAGCTGTTTCCAAGAGCAACAAGCTTCTGAAGACCCGGGTTGAAATGCTCCATCAGGCTCTGGAACAAAGAAATATAGTTTTGTAACAGAAAGACAAAACAATACTTAGGTGTTATTTCACAAGGGGGAAAAAAAATCATAAACTTACCGAGTAGACACTCAAAGTTGATTTGTGCAATTGATCACTGCTGACTCCCGACATAGTGACCGATTCTTTAGGTATGGAAGAACAGAAAAACACCAAAAATACTGTCAGCTGTAAAAAATCTGCACTCCCATTCAAGTTTGTAAAAAAAAAAAAGGATCTGAAGGTTCTTTCTATGCGTCTACAGAGGAAGTGACTGGAGTTCCACTTGTTTTCTCTGTTGGCTAAAAGCTGGTAGCACTTTTCTGTCCCTCCTCTAGTCATTCAGCGGTGAGCTACTTAACTGGCCTGTCATCGCCCGTTTTCATGGAAAGAGAGAGCAAGCATGTGTGGAGAGGAGAAAAGGGAGGAGGTGGCACCCATATGACTGGATGAAATATTAAACTGAGACCTGAAAGGAGAGGAGAGCGCTCTATGACATATGAATCCACTCACCTGAGGGACGACCTGCACTGGAGTGGAACCAGCCGCTGACACAACGAGGAGGCAGAAAACAAGTCATTCAAACGGTTTCTTGCTAAGATTTTTCCTCAATTGTTACCTGAAATTAGCTTGAATTCACCAAAACAGATCAGTGGTTTGCAAAACTTAAGAACATGGTTTCTGTCTTCACTACTGTATGATCATTTCATTGCTTGTACTTGTGACATTGCAATGACAATTAAAGTTGAATTATTATTATTATTATTATCATCATGAAAAACATAAGCGTTCAATAACATACAAGCAGAAATAAAATTGCAAAATTGTGTTAAAGATTTTGACTGTGATTAAGCAGTATTGTCATGACAACACCTTTAATTTCTCTTCACAATATCAACCAACTTCCTGGAAATTTGGCTTCTTGGGGTTCATAAAAAGCAGAAAAAAAAGGCAATTTTGTTGTTCACAAGTTGATTTTAAAAATAGGATTAGTCAGCAAATATTGCACCATAGCAGTGCTTTGCAATAATTAAAATAACAATCAAATCAAACTTAGATGAAAAGAGAAACATCAAATGTGATGTTGTCGTGGATACTGTTGTAATAGTAATCCAGAGAGTTAACATTCTTGCAATCATTTCAGACAAAGTGGAACTTTTAAATGCGAATCTTATGCTATAAAAATAACATCTTTCATACTGTCTTTATTTTCTCCTGTTTTTATATTTGATATTTTATGTAAATAACACAAACTAGAGCACAAAAAGAACAACTTGACATCCCCTTTTAATGTGTTTCAATTATTTAACCCATATTAGAAATTTCCTTCAAGAAAACATCATAATCCTAAATAAATCTAATGGTAATAAATACTGACAAAATGCATCAGACAAACATCAAAATATTTAGGGTTTTTTCCTGAAGGATGCCATGAGGACAGCACACAAATTAACATGATAAAACCTAAATGAAATTTACTGAAAACGTACAAGCCGTGGAAATAAATGTTTAAATAGTCATTATTTCAAAACATAAATTTCATCTTAACGACACAAAACGTACGAGACGAAGCTTTGACACGTAAAAACTAAACCTACTAACTCGTTGAGAAAAGGACAGCTGACAGGTGAAATCCCACCTTTTTGTGCAGGAAAGCTGTATTTTCAATACTGAACCACAATATACTAATAAAAAAACAATCAGTGGACAGAGGAAGCAGACAGCAGAGTGCTATCCACAGTATGAAAGTTTGATGAGTTGGCACATTGGTGCTGGAGGTCCAGACTTGTCAGATTGCACATTGCACTTGTCAGAGTTTCCAAACAATAACAGAGGCGGCGCTGACAGAGTGATCAAATCTCAGGGGTGTTGTGTGACTTCAGTATGTGGCAGTATTTTGCAACCTACAAACTAGACTGTTACTTCCAGCTCTACTGTATTATAGTGGCTTTATAGCAAAAGGTGTGACAAATACTGATCATAAAAGCATTTCATGGTCAACATTGTGTTCTGTCTATGGATTATGTATATATGTTACTGCAACTGCGGGAATTGCAAAATGTAATCCTGACTTTATGTTTGGAAATAATAGTATAGGTGGGTTGTGTCCTTATAATCTCTTCATTCTCTTATTTCACATCGGCAAGGTCGTCGTAGATGACATCTTCAGCCCCTGCGTCGTCTTTATGTTGCTCTTGGCAACGACTTACAGTCTCCAGCACGGTTTTCAAACGTCGACTCAGAGCGGCGAGGTGAGGCTCGGACAGCAGTGGGGCCACCTTGTGAAGCGGGTCCTGCGACAGCGACGCCCTCATGACGTCACTAATGTGGTACTGAGGCACAGACAGGAGACGGAGGCGCAGCCAAGTGGAGCGGCGGATCCTGAGGACGGCACAACAAAAGGGACAAATGAGAGGAGAGTAGTTAGATTAGATACGGAGAGAAAACAAACCAAATATTTAAGGTTCTAAAGTGTTTGCACCCTTTAAATTTTATTGTATAACAAAGACTTTAATGAGCCTAGATGTGATTGGACGCATACTTGTAGAGTTGCAGGAAAATACATGGCCTTTAAGATTGATCAGAAATCAAAAAAATGGGAAAAGTATGGCATGCACTTTCTGCAATTACAGCTGAATATTTTTGTACAACACTAGCATTTTTACACATCTAGAGGCTTACATTGTTGCCTCTTCTTCTTCCATAAAAAAAACAGCCTAAGCTCAGGTAGGCCAAATGGAGAGTGTGTGCAAGAGGCACTTTTCAAGTCTTGCCACACATTTTTGATTGGATTTTGACAAGAAAATTTTATTAAAAGGGCTGTATCATGTATTTTCCAAGCACATAGAGCCATTATAGCACAATCAAGTGACTATGTTACCATGAATTGCTATGAAAATGCTGTATATCTAAAATTAATCTGACGTTGCAATTTAAGGGGCTTCTTTCCCTTTAAGAAGCTCCTGCTCTTTCCGACACTCTGCCTCAAGGACGTCATCACCACAGAATGCCTCCATAAAGCTTTTTACACCGTTTTTAGGAGCCCTGCACTGAAAAATAGTTCCTATAGAGCTCAGCAGTTGTGCAGTCCCACCAGGTGTTTGCCAATTGCTGCTGCCACTAGTCTGATGGAGTTGAGTGGGGGAGTGAGGCGGAAGCTTGGCTTGGAGACTGCTGGAAAAAGTAGAGTTTACATAATATCCCCCCCTGTAAAAAGATTTATGCAAAAGATTGAATCATTTTCTCTTTTCTTTTCATACCTGCAGCACTGCTGTAGTGGGGCTAGAATCGAAGGTTCATCTTTTGAGTGACGCCCAAATCTGGATCCCAAGAAAATAAAAGTAACAAATGTGAATAAAAATGTTTCTGGGGGAAAAAAAAAAAGCTGCTAAGAACTGCATTAAAACCTCTAAAATACTCACGCCCTCCCATTGTCAAGATGCAGCAGGAAAGTATTGTTGCCAAACTTCTCGAAGGTTTCATAATGATGCCTGTCCAGGTTACCTAGAAAAGAAAAAAGATGGGTCCCATCTTTCTCTTTTTGCAAAATGGATATACATTGTTTTTCATATATTTTTCTCCTGTTTAAGAAAAAAAAACAGCTTATTGGTGATTCTTTTAATTATCGACTTATTTACTCATGTACCTTTCAATCATTTACTGTAGAAATTATAGAAAATCCGACAAAAGAACAAGAAACTCCCAGTTTTAACAAAAAATTTTAATTAACCCCTCCTTTTAAAGCGTTACAAAGTTGAAGGAAAATACATAACCGTAAATTTTTTTCACACTTCACATTAAGTTAAAAGGGTGAATCCCATCACGATAAAGCGGACGTTAGGCGACCTCACTCTGGGCCAGAAGTCACAGTGGCTCAGAAGAGTCAGAGTGTACTCACTAATCTCACCCTTCTCAAACTACACAAAGCAGGATTGAGCTTGGCACAAAGAGGAACTTTAGTGATTATGTTAACATCGCTCAATTCCCAGGTCCCACTCTCTCCCTCCTCGCTCAGATAGACGGGACAGTAGTAGACTGGTAAATGCGAGGCAGTCGGCGTGGCTTGAAGATTGCCTACATCTGTTAAAAATGAACTTTTACAAGACAAGGTATCTATTGCAGTTCTTCTGCTCCTGACTTGAGCCTTGACACTAAGAAACGGCATTGCACACGGCAGAGGGGAGACAGCTTCCTGCAGGGCTCCCGTCTCTGGGTCCCACGACGCCCCTATCAGCTGCAAGCCACACAAACGCACGGCATCTGCACGAAGCAAGATGGGGAACGTGCCCTCAGGCAGAACCTGGGGAGGCAAAAACAACAAAAGTTAGGGTGATGAGTCACCTTGGTGTAAATTCATTGTATTTATTGAAGCAGGAGTTCAGAATTTTTGAAGTGAGGTTCTGCTGAGAGGTCAGGGTTTCGCCCAGAGTATTATAAATAAGCCTGGAGGGCCACCAGGGTTAACTAGTCCGCCCGGCCAGACTAAGCATAATTTATTTATTTAAATCAGTATTATTATTATTATTTTTTTACACAAGTAACAGTGATAGAAAAGATGAGTTACAGTGGGAACAAAACAATCACCACAATCTGTCTAAATCCCTGGTTTTGGGATTAGGATAGGGTCAATAAGTAGGATCAGTTGGAATGCATGTATTATTGGACTGTTGTTGCATTGCCTTAAAGCGTCTTGAGATTACGTGTTGTCTATGTGAATAAACTGAATTGAATTGTTTTGTTGATTTAAAAAAAAAATGTTGGCCAAAATAAATAATTTTGAACTGTTGTAGGTGTAGATCTGCAGTATGTAACTTTTATTTTAAAAGAAAATATGTTTTTTACGTATTTGTTTAAAATCTCACTATACCATGACAGTATGGCATGAGACAGATAATCTTGATAAAAAAGCTCCGTCGAGTGCTACTGCTGCCATTTGCAGAAATGCAAATGAGTCCCACTTAGAAGCATCCAATCAGAGCCAGTAGGGCTGTCTTAGAGCTGTGAGTCATGCTTGTGTGCACGCTGCTCAATGTGCTTATGATGGAGAAACTTACTGTTACAGGAAATCTGTTTATCTGCCATCATCAGTGGCTATGCTAACTAGCCTTTCCATTCATGACAGGCTATGCTATTGGGAAAAGCTGCAGCATAGCAGAAAGCAGGGGGTGTGTCTGACCAGCACATACGCAAGGATGGCTGACTCTGATTGGCTGTTTCTGACTGAGAGGTGTATTTCTGCAGACAGAAGTCGGAGCTTTATTTTTTTTGTACACATTATCTGTCACAGATAATGTATGACAGTTACATTATCTGTCACACAAATATGGGAAACAAAAAAAATATTGTTTTAACAAATATGGGAAAATCCTTTTTTTAAATTACACACTGCAGATTTAATGTGACATATAAATAGAGCATAGAAAAAAAATTGTAAAATAAATAATGTATAAAGTGTAGACACCATCCTATGTTGAAGTGTTCAGAATGAACAGCCTGAATGTGTGGCAATACTTTAGAGACAAGAAACTCACTTTAAAAATCCTACACTACATTTGAAACCTTTATCCTCAACCTGAAAATGTAGTATTATATCGCTGACGTATTTGTAATTTTCCAGAGCAGCCTCTCGCATCAACGCCAGCAGAAAGCCTCTGGGTTTTCTGAAAGCTGCCAGTCGATAAGCATCTGGTGGATGTGAGGCGCCGTCGTAGCCAAGGTAAGAACTGAGCAGCTTTGCCCTCTCCTCCAACCGAGACAAGTCGGTGAACTTCAACAGGGAGGCAGGGAACGCAGTGTACTGATCAGACTGCTGGAGCTGTGAGAGGCGCAAGGACACTAAATCAATGAGATCGTCCCATTCGGCCTGGAGGAAGTCACGGACGGGATTGCGAAAAGCAGCGGCCTCTTCTTTAATTCTTCTGTCTTTCTTTCGTGTGAGGTAATTCTTGAGATCTTGGAGTCTCTGTTCTGCTATGTCGGTTGGCAGACTGACAGTCAGATCCTGAGTAGGGCTAAAGTTTCTCTCTGTCCCTAACGGTGATTGGGACCCCTGAAGCAATATGTTCAGATTGTGGCTATTGATTTTGTCAACTTCAGGGACCACATCGGCACTGAAGCCGAGCAACACCAGGTTGCTGATGGCTAAATCCAGAAAACGTCGATCCAAAACATGAAGAAGGCTTGGTAAATCTAAGAAAGAAAGACATTAACATTGTGTTAAGTCTGAGCATATTCCCACAACTACAATGGTTTTGATATGTTTACTTCTTGTCTAAGGTATTTAAGTAGACTCTCCTAACATTTGAGCTGTGTACAGCTGACAAAATTTTAAATTGTTTTGTCACTTTACAGCCATGTCTTTATGTCTTTAGGGAAATTTTATGTGACAAATAGTAAATGCAACACACTATGTGTGGCAGAAAACTAACACTAAACAATTATAATGAATCCACCACTCTCATAGTGAAACACAGCAGAGTCAGTATCATGGTAAAGGGCTGCTCTTAAATGCCAGAAATCCAGTTAGTGTTCAGAGAATTGGGTAGTAACTAGTTATGTTTCCTTAAGTAAAGTTTTGGAAAAAATTTACTCTTAGGAGTATTTTTACAACGCTGTACTGCTTACTTTTGCTTAAGTAATGATATGATGAAGTATCGCTACTCTTACTTCAGTAAAATGTCTGGATTCTCTACCCACTGTGAGTAACTTCAATGAAAGAAGAAGCTTATGTTATCAAAAATTCACCTTGACACACACCTGCAGGTTTTGAATGTTGAAAGAAATAAATTCGGAAAAGTGTTTCTTTTGAATGATTTTGCCAGTTTGTAATTATGTTACTGATAGAAATTATTTTCACATTGGTCTTTAAAATACCAAAATTTCCACATAATGTTATAATTCGGTCCTTCTGATTACGTGCTTTTTAAATATTAAATGACTGACGTTTTGGTCTGGTATTCAGTATTTGTGTTGCCTTTTCAGCAAATACAATTTCATTCTTACTTTAGTAATTTCTTTGATGGTTACTTTTTAGTTTTACTAGAATAAAAATATGTTAAAATAGTGCTACTCTTACTCGAGTCCAATTCCTGGGCACTCTACCCTCCATCCTACCTGACTTACACAACATGATTTGAAGAAGAATGACAAAAATAAATTACAGCAGAGTTTAGCAGCGGGTTTAAGTGCAGCAAAATGTAATTCAACAAAGAATACCCACATTGGAGCTAAATACACTGTGTGCACAATTAACAGGCGAGTCTTATTTTTGTTAATCCCTAACTGCCGTGCTCTTCTTTAATCCAAAATATGAATAAACCTCAAACATGAATCTTTAAGAAAATAAACGTGAGATTTTGGCTTTCCTAAGAAAATACATGTTCACAGTTATCAGGCAACTATTATTGTGCAGAAACATTAAGCACCACTATATGAAAAACACATTTTCCCATCTCACTTTATTTTTTTATCCATTTAAACGACAACTGAAAATCTTCCAATAAACATTTGACATTTAACAAATGTATCAATAAATCTTTCATCTGTGGAGTCTTGTCAGTTTCTCGATCTGTTAACGATTAACTTTTTGTGCCGCAGCAACCAAAGAGTCCCAGGCGCTGCCCAGAGAGGAGGACTGTCTCCTTCACTGGAAATCTGCCCACGAGTTCTCAAATGGGTTCACGTCAGGTGAGGAAGAGAACAATGTCGTAAAGCTTTCCATTTTAACGGCTTGACCGTCTACACACACTCAGGAGTACTAGCATGCACGTAAAAGTATTGTTCTGCATAAAAGTCATTGAGGATATGGTCAAAATACTCACTTGCCTAATAATTGTGCACAAAATGTATAAAAAACACATCCAAAAACACGTTTCACTATCCTTTCGTTTCACATGCAGTGGTCAAGCACGTAAAATCACAAAACCCAGTGATAAACTACATGACAAACTGTGTAAAATTTCGAAAGACTGAAAATATTTTTACTCAACGGCGAAACAATATTAAATATTTAAAGTCTATTAATGGCATTTCAATAAGGTTACATATTTACCATAACGGGAGCAGCCCTTGATCATTTCTGAAAGGATGCACGGTCCGATGCCTGAAAGGGACGGCTCTATAGTGAAGCAACACTTGGCGATACTCTCCACCAGCTCTGAATCTGCAGAGTCTATTATGTGGCCGCCGTGAACAACACCGGCTACAAATACAAGCAACACGCGGTTAAAGCGGGCTCTGAACTAGAGAGACGGTTGTATTCTTCCATGCCTTACCTGCTATGTAGCGTAAAACGTTCCATTTGTCATGGCACTGACCGGTGAAGGAAATATATGCATCTAATAAAGCAATGAGGTCATCTTGACACCTTTATAAAAGGTATTTAAAAAAAGTTTATGAATTTGAAATTTGCTTACAAGTAAAAACAAAACAAACAAAGCAAACAAAACTGCACATTTCTAATTGAAAAGATTTCATTACGACGTTGTTACTTACCAGTGATACGTTCTTCCAAAGCTCAAATATTTATAGGTCTGCCTCTGCATTAGAACTGAGTGAAAGATGGCACAGCGGAGAAGCACCTTCATGTTGTCACCGGCGACATGTGACCACGACTGATGCTGACTGACTGAGAAAACCTGTCTGAAGGAAACACTCATCTCCTCTTTCAGATTCCAGGGGGAGTCAAAGCACAGCGGTAGGGCCCCCATTCTCACTGGGACTGTGAACAAAATAAAATGCAGATAAAACTGTTCTCCTTACGACAACAAAACTGTTTTAAATAAAACAGTAAGAAATAGCAATCGCTAGTCAACAACAGCTTCCACGGAGTGCATAATCTGATGACAGAGGATAGATTCGGTACTATAAAAAATATCTGTGGCCAAGTACCATGGATGGTTATAGAGAAGAATTGCTTTGAACGGCAGCTACTGTAATATTTTCATAAATAAACAGACCATCATTAAATATATATGAACTATACCTGGTAGAAATTTGGCTGTATTTTCTTTATTTACAAACCACAACCGAAAGCATGGATGAAACGTGACTGTCTCCTCTGGAAGTCATGGAAACATGTGGATAGAAAAACAGACGGATTGGCCACAATATCAATTAAATATGTTCTGAATTTACAATAGGACAGAAAGAAACAGAAATAGGCTCAGATAGCAGGTATTCACAGAATGGAAGAAGTAACCTTCACAGTCAATTTTAAGATAAAATTATTTTTCAAACACTGAAATAAATAAAAAAAAATGTATCAAACAATACAGTTAAAAGCATACATTTACAAATACTGATTAGAAACACATACACATGTTTTCCTCACTGTCTGAAGTTAAATCAGACCAAATTTCTTGCTTTAGAAAGTTATTTCTATTTGCTAAATGTCGTAAAACATACTGAGAACATTTATTTAGTTATTTGTCATCAATAACTTAGAAGGTTTGTGTGAAATGAACAATTTGATTCTAGTTTCCACTTTATTACCAAGATTCATGCACTCAATCTATTGTAATGTTAATCTATAGTTCCACATAATGCAACACCAGTTATGGTTCATGTCTCTGGCTTTTGTATGCTTCATTTAACTTCTTACAAACAAAACAAGACAGAAGAAAAAGAATGTCATGTGCAAAGTAATGAAGGCTGTTTTTTTTTTTTTGTTTTTTTTTACTGAAGTCATTTCTACAAGTCTGTATTTATTCCATTTACCATAAGAAATGGAAATGTCACTATCTGAAAACAAAAGATTAAAAAAAAGAAAGAAAGGGATAGCGATTATTGTCCCACAGTGGGGAAATTCAGGCATAAAATGGACTGCTGCTGACTTTACCTCCGAGGGAAGGTGTCAGCTGTGTGAGGCGCACCAGCACCTCGTTGTCCCACTTGTCCATCAGGTGACAGTTGTTGAAGACCAGCCAATGGCCCTCACTGCTGGCTTTGTCCAACATTAAAAGGATTTCTTCTTTGTCACACACTCCCCCAAGCGTAATTACTCTTACCTGGATCAAAATAGATATGAAAGAAATAAATGAAAGAAATTAGAACTTTAAAACGAAGCACTCACAGTGCCTGGCAAAAGTATTCACACAACCCTTCAACTTTTTTCACATTTGTCACATTAAGCCATAAATTTTCATCCAACATATTTGGATTTCAAATGATACGCCAACACAGAGCAACTCATAAAGGAAGACAGGATACATCCTGCAGGATGTAACGTTTTTACATGTTTGTCAACACTGTCCCCATGTTGTGACAGTATTATATGAGACAGATAATCTGTGAAATGATCGAGCTCCTCCACCTCCTCCCAGTGCTGCTAATGCTGTCTGGAGAAATGCACCGCTGCCGGTCACAAACAACCAATAAGAAAAAGGAGGAGGGTTTTAGCACTGTCAATCATTTTGTGTATGCGCTGCTCAATGTGCTAGCGGCAGAGAACCAATCACCGTCCCAGGAAAACTGGTTATCCGCCATCATCAGCGGCCGTGCTAACTAACCTTAGCATTCATGACAAACTGTGCTATCAGGAAGAAGCTATGGCATAGCAGAAAGATATCGTGCACGTACAAGACCATGATTAACAGTCCTAAAACCTGCCTCCTGCTTCTGATTGGCTGTTAGCACTGGGAGAAAGGAGAGGAGCTCACTTTTTTCTTACATTATCTGTCTCACACCGTACTGTGACAGCAAAGTGACAGTTTTAATAAATATGTAAAAATATGTATTTTTTAAAAGTTACACACTAAAGTTTTAAGCCAGAACTACAATGGAATATCTTAAATCAAAGCATATCCACTTGTTCTTAAAAGACCCAGACAGTTGTTGATTCCAGTTGTTCTTCATCCAGTATTAGTTCAGTGATTATGTTGGCAAAGAACAATTGACAAAAAATATTAGCCTCTAGTTGTGAAATGCTGATAGTGACAAAAACCAGTAGATAAGCTACTGCAATTGCAACAAAAGATGTAAAACCTCATGCAGCATTTCACTTCTACTCCACAGATATGTGCTGCTTTGAGTTGGTCTACCATAATTAAGCATATAACAGTTGTTTTAGTGAAAATAATGTGAAAAAGTTCAACGTCAGGCAGGACAACATGGCTAGAAAACGTATCATGATGTAAAGATTCTAGATCATTTGATATAGATAATTATTAATAAGTTTTTCTGTTTAAAAACTCTAAAACATTGCCTGGGGGAAACCCTGACAAAGCACAGAGTTAGACTTCCTGTTTTTTTACACACTTTCCAAGCCTATATCCTGCTTGCCTACATCCCCCAGAATGCTGTGCGGTTCTGGATCGGAGTTCGATGAAATTTTTGAAAATTATATCAGTTGATACTGATCATGTATCTATTGCCATTTGTTTTGTTATTGATTCATTGCCCAGCCTTTGTTCAAAGGGAATATTTTTTATCCAAAGGATTGAATTTACAAATAAGAACATGAAATAATTAACTGATTAAATAGTTAACTAATTAAATACACTGCTCACCTCTTTTTTTTCATCTTTGTGGGCCAACCGACATATGAAATCAAGAGGATCGATGCTTATCTTCATATCTCCTTCTGTGCTTGGCAGTGTAAAGATGATGGGTACGTTGAATTTTGTCAGATATTCTGAGAGAACATCTGGGTTCAGAGAGGTTGGAGCTGGTGCTGTTTTTGAAGACAGTAAAAGCAAGCAGGCATTCATAGCGTCCCCTAGTTTCTTTAGGCAGTCAGTGCGGATGGTTTTCCACAGGATAGCCCTCTGCAGCAGCGAAAGGTGAGAGTGAGAGCAACGCGGAACGTTCCCTACTATAGTAGAAGAAGTGAAGCACAGATATTCCTGCCACTGTGTGGGAGCGATGCAGAGCGACTCGATTAGCTTGTTGAAACAGGGAATCTTCTCCAACAAGATTAGCTCTGAGTGAACATTTGAAGGTATCCAGCTGGGTAGGTCTAAGGATTTTACTTCGGCATCACTGTGTTCAATGTCTTTGAGACCCCTGAGGAAGATCACCTTCTCTACCTCAGTGCAAAGCTGGTTGTGCTCGAGTACTTCCAGAGAAACCAACAGTTTCAAAACGGTAAAGTGTCTCCTGAACAGACGTGGTCTGTAGTTTAGCAGCAGTTTGTGCGCCATCGTGTTCATAATCTCTGGTAGCATGATCGTTCCCACTTTCCCAGTTGGAAATGATGTTAATGCCCTGATCTTTTCATTGAAAGCCTCTTGCATCACTTTTCGGAATTTTTGCAGGGAAAAGTAATATGTGGGAGAAAGATGGGACACGGACTGGACGGCCTGGTAGAGGGCGGCGCCTAGATTCATTAACAGACGAGGGTCGGCCAACAGGGACTCCTGGTAGTCCAGCTCTTCTCTTAACTTATTCTTCTCATCGTACAAAGTCTCCATTTCTTCTTCATAGACATCCAAACAAGGCAGAAAATTTGGATCTCTGAACAGCACGCTTTTACATTGTAAAATGTAGTCTGTCAGTCCTTCCTAGGAGAAGAATTAGAACATTCAGTACAAATACAAAGTAACAGAATAACAATTCATCAGTATTTAACATGATTGTTTTGCATAATGGTTGGGGATGCACTGATCCACGGTTTTCACTTCTGACCCAGATATCTAAGGTTTAATATCAGCTGATACCAATCCGACAGAAAATCAGTGCTGAATTAATTTAAAACAAATTACTTTAAACAGAGATAAATGTACTGAATTACAAATTTGCTAACTATGCACCAGTTCAGGACACCTAAACACACCAATACCTTCACAAACTTGGTCAAACATGTGAAAGCAACACAACTTTAATTTGTTTAGTCAGTGCAATTAAGAGTAGAACAGCCAATGTGAAATAAATGATAAACTGAAACTGACAAAACCAATAGGTTGACTATCTTGGTCAAATATGTAAAAAAATAAACTCAAATGGTTCAGAAAGTGCAATTAGGAATTCTAAATATAATATAAAATAAATAATAAATCATGATGCTGCTCAGAGCACAAAGCAGGGCTTGCCCCAGTGTATTATAAGCCTGGCGGCCCACCATGCTTTAATAGCCCCCACGCCAGGGTAAGCGTTGCTTGTTTTTGTTTTCAGGAAAATTATATATATATATATTTTTTTTTTTTTGAGCTAGATTGCAAGTGTCTCTTTTGCTCTGAGCATTTCACTGGCGGAGCAGATGTATTGCTAAAAGATAGGTTTATAATTGATGCATTTAAAGCTGGCAGAGCGGACCAATCACACAGCTGGCGCCTCTACGTGTTGCCTCGCTGGTGCACTGCCTTGGCGCCCCGACCAGCGAGCTTAGCAAGTTTTCTGGGGGAAACCCTGAAAAAGCACAGAGTTAGACTGAATAGACACATTTTTCAATTTTGGGACCGATATAGATATTAGTGTCAGATCGGTGCCTCTCTACTTTAACCTTGATTAAAGCTTGACCTCTAAATAAATAACTCAATCCACGAGTTGAAGACTTCCAAGACTAAATTGGTACAATTTTCAATAATCCAACACAAAAGAAACACCCAAAAACAAATAGTCTGCCTAAGTCACCTCTGCTGAGACCAGTTTCTCCTGCAGGAACTGATTGTAATTCTGGAATCGCATGTGTTGCATCAGCAGCACTTTGCAATCAGTCTGCAGCAGCTGTGTCAGCAGCAGCTCCCGGATCTCTTCTGAGCTCAGAGAAAGGTCAACCACAAGCACCTCAGCCAAGATGGACGGATCGATCCCTGGGGAACAGGAGTAAATGAAACCTTGAGTTATTACTTTCAAATGCGCAGAAAGAGGTCATCGCCTCAAAGTCAACCTGTTTCCTGCTCAGCATCCATATCGGGTTGTAGCTGTCCTTATTATAATCTTATCATCCCTTCAAGATTCAGCTTATAAAAACAGCACTATGTAAAAGTACTCGCATGCCTTGAGCGTTTTCATGTTTTGATCTTGCCTGATAAAATGTGAAACAGCTCAAGAGATGGAATTTAATCCATTATAGGACAAGAATAAACTAGATTCTTGTTAGCTTTACAAGAATCTAGCATTAGCACACAATAAATTTAAGGAAGCCATTTGCAATAATCAATTAATCTATGGTAGATAATTTCTATTTTGAGAATCAATATTTTGTAAGATTTTTTAACTCAACATTATAAACAGATTATAATTTGTTTCTGTTTACAGTTTTTGTAAACAGAAACTTTAAAATCCATTTTAATTAAGGCTTCAGTTGTTTGTGGTTCTTATTTCTACTTATTGTTTTTGGCTGTCTTGTTTTATTTCGGATATTTAAAATATCTCCCAGTTCCAGTGTTACCAGCTTCTCTTACATTATCAAATTTTGTTAGTCTGTGAGATGGTGGACTTGCATCATTATTCTATTATCAATATGTTACGGTCTCAAAAAGCCAATATTACCCATTTATCGCAATAATTTTTGGGACAATTAATCGTCAAGCAAAATTTGTTGTCGCGATAGGCCTAAATGTAAGAAAAAATGTTGGTGCAGATGACATCAGCTGAGACATCTGCAGCAGATGTTCTTACCACTTTTAAGCAGTCTGACAGGCAGAGGCGTGCTGAGGAAGAGGTGGAAATCTGGATGAACGGGTTGAGGAGGCTGCTCTCGTCTGTAAAACCAAAATCGATTTGGAGGCACCAGTTTTGCCAGAAACTCAGGACTAGGTTTGGCACGTTCCACATGAGTAACAAGTACATTCAATCCTGGAAAAAAACAACAAAAAAAAAACATGATTTGCATCAGTATTTGACTTATAAAAAATACTTCATTATTTTAACAATAGGTACTTTATTTGGTTATTTAAATCACCTTTCTCAGCAGCGAGATCCAGCTTCTCAATGAGGTCCAGATCATCAGCACACAGCACCAAATCGCACTTTAACTCCTTCTCAAGAGTTTCAGTCTTTTCTAGACAAGATGTAAGTGAGATGTATTAACTCCTAGCACAGATTTGAAGAGGTTTCAAAACAACTTAGAAATGAGACTCAGTGAATTGCACAAGATGTGATGTGAATGTTACCCAACAGACAAACACAGAGCCATTATTAACTTTGAAGTTATATCAAAGCATATCGTTCGGTCCAATTAAGAGTGTGTGGCATGACTTGAAAGTCAATGTTCACAAATAGCAAAAATACTGATGTTTGTTGTTGTAAATTGACATAGTTTTAGGATGTTCAAATGGTATGAATACTTTTGAAAAGCACTCCATTCCCTCAATAAGAAAGAGCAAATAAGATGATCAAAAAATAAATATAGTTAGATTTTTTTTTTTATCAGAAACCATAAGGTGGTAAATTCTTTATAGTGCTTTGTTCCAATCATAAATATGTAAATACTATTAAATTAAAATAACTTTGTGCCTAATGATTGTGACTCCTTGTATTATACCAGTTCAGGTTAAACAGAAATAAGTTCAACACTGAGAGGACCTACTTCTTGTGAACCACGTCTGAGAGCTCAGTTGGATGTGTTGGTAAGAGTCTGCCAGAAGAGGCCAGTGGAAAACGCAGGCCTCATTGTAGCCCCAGAGCAACAGCTTCACTCTGAGTCTGGTCGAGAACGTGTCCTCAAGCTGCCAGTCGTTTATTTCTAAAAGCCAACCCAGAGGCAGGGTCAGATTCTCAGTCACGGGGATGGGAAACCCAGGAGGGGGAGTAATGGTTTTTGTGCCTCCGTCAGTAAACAGGGAGCTTCTGATGTCCTTGGGGTTTACGTCAATATGTCGAGTCCGGCAAAGTTCCATCCACTTGTCCTTTAGATCTGTCCGTACAGCAGCCCCAAACGGTCCTAAGTATGAGATGGTGGCCGAAAGAATAAGGGCGTCACCAGGTATCCTCTGACGACGCGACTCCAATTTCTAAGGTAAAATAAAAGAGAAATTGTTACTGCTCATTACAGTGCTGTGAAAAATGTTTTGCCTACTTGCAGATTTAATGGATATTTCAGATCATCAAACTAGTTTTAAGTTTAGTGGAAGGTGACCTAAAAAAAAGAGAAACGTTTCTATTTTATTTATTTGTGAAATGTTATATCTAACCCAATGCTAAATAGTGAATTAACAATGACTGACCACATTTTTCAGTTCAGTTTTATCAGCCACCAAGATGCCTAATTCAGGGTTTCAAAAGGTCTCATTGGCTGAAATTCAAGACTTTTAAAGACCATTATGAATAAAATTTAAGATCGATATCACAACAGAAATGTACGAAAGTAATGCTTTTTTTCCCAGGGGACCAAAACTGTAATATTTTTGTGATCTTTGGATGTAGCCTTGTATGGGTTGGCAACAGAAATAAGTGTTGAAGACAAACGTCCAACCAACACCTGATAAATTTACATTTACCCATGAAACATGCAAAAAAGCTAGTTACTTACTGGCAAGTACTAGCATCTGGTTACTAGTAGCCTTAATGGTCTTGAGACAGAGAATGCAGTGAGTGATATTAGCATGCGACTCAAATGTTGGCCTGACACAAAAGTGCCGTAAAAAAAAATAAATAAATAAACAGAAAAAACTGATATAATTACAGCAAATTTAAAAACCTGTAATTAATGTATTAAAGGCCAACATACATTTTCTTTAATTTTAGACTTTTTAAGGATGTGGGGACACCATGTTACTCCCAGAATCAAGTTATCATTTAAACTAAATCTGCCTGACAACATGAAGCAGGCAAAAAATATGTAAGGGGACAAATACTCTTCCACCACATGGCAAATAAAAGCCAAAAAAATAAAAATCTGGGAAAACGATTCGTAGAAGTTGTGGGTTTACAAAGCATGTTTGTATCACCTCAAATACAGCCCTCCAGTTTTGGAACAGCATCGCCACACGCATGGCACATCTGGTAGCTTCTTCTTCTTCGTCCTCAGCTTTGTACAGCTGGCGTTGGAGGTCCTGCAGCTCATTTTGAATGTTTCGAATCTGCTGCTCATAGTTCTCTAAGCGCTCATTGGCCTTCCTCTCTTGCTGCTTCAGCAAGTGCAGCAGACGCCGTGAACCTCCAGCTTGACCTTCCAATTGTTTCTGGAGCAACACGTTATGTTGCAAAAGGCAGCACTCATACATGGCCTGGATCCATCGGCACAGGGACTCACAGGCCCTGCTGACTTCTCGCACAGCCTCTGGTACAAACAGAGGACTCTCGACTATCTCTTTAAGCTGCTCCAGCTGCTTACTGGTCATACTGGAGCGGTCAAAGAACTGCAGCTCCTGGGGGGAAAAAATTATTGTATTAAAAGCATTCAACAAAGGTGCAAAAAAACGATTGTTTCATTGGTATACAAACTGATGATGATGAACGAGCACTGCTTTGAATTGCATTGCACTCTGTGTGATATTAGGAAGGTTTTACTCCGAGACATTTTCCCTTCACGCACCTCAAAAAAGTTGGGCTGTCCGAGGAGATGCTTGGCACTCTCCCAGCCTGCCGGACGGTTAAACATTAAACACATAGCGTCCATCATCTTCACCACCCCCTCTGGTGGATCCCTGTAGTGACGCACCTCCTCCAGGTCAGCTTGATTCAAGTATTTTAGAATCTCAAGGCCTGCCAGGAATATTGCTTGTATCTTGAAAAAGACAAAGCAAAAAAGAACAACTGTAAACTACTAGGTGTCCAAAAATGTTCAACACAAAGCATCCATTACAAAACAAAAGGTATTAATGTAGTTTTGGACAAATATTACACAGTGTCTTGCAAAGAAAATGTATTTTCTTACATTTTAAACAAAACATTTTCATGTATATAAAAAGCTAATTTTATAAGACCAAAATGGATAATAACGAGATGGAAAGAAGTGGATATATATTCAGACAACTTTAGTTGACTAAAATCCAGTGCGAGCCATAGCCATCAGAATATGGGTGGGCAATATGATATGTGGTACTATTGTGATAACAATAAAATTGAAGATAAGAACTACTTATTGCTTTTTTTTTAGGTAACTGTATGGCTGTGAATGCATGACACAGCGATCATCGCCCTACAAGCACAAACACTGATCTTGAAAAAACATTTCCATTTGTAATATGCTTCTTCAGGACACAAGTCACAAAAAGAATTGTGATTTATAACTACACTTAATCATTTTTTACATTTTGTGATATTTGTTGATTCACCTTTTGTTGAACAGTGGAGAAAAATACCTGAATGAATTCCAACAATAACAGCATTTTTAAACATAATTGACTTGAATTTATTACGACAACAGTTGTTGTTGACAAGAAATTGATCACGATAATTGATGAACGATACAATAAACACCCATCCCGGCTTTAGAATCACTTAAGTTGAAAAGAAAATCTAAAATCAGTACAAATTCAGATGTTCAGTGAAGACCTGAAAGGTTTATCAGAGAAAAGTCGTGACCAAAGTGTGACCAGAGAAGAAACACAGCAGACAGTTCAAAAAGAAAGTTGTGGAGATGTTTAAGATAGTTTGAAGTAATAGGTAAAGGTAATTTTAATTATATTGCACATGTCCAGCAACAAGTGCTTTACATTAATTAGAAAAAAATCAAACCAAACAACAAAACAAAAAAAAAAGACAAAAAGGTAAGAGAAACAAAAAAAAGCTAAATTTTGGTTCTACATATTTGATTCTTGTTCTGGGTTACTAAGTACTCCACAAATTATAAAACTAACAGGAGTTTCTTTAGGGTCTTGCTCCAATATTAAAAGTATGAAGCTAAATGTTGGTCTACTCTAAAGTAATAAGTACTCCACAATGCATACTCTTAACTGGAGTTTACCAATTAGTGAGGTATAAAACTAAGTGTGGTTCTCCATGTTTGAAACTGAATTTTCTGGCCTTTATATATGTGTGAGGGAAAACTAACAAAGCAAAAGGTGGTTCAACAGAATATTGACTCAGGTGGGCTGAATACATACAGTACACACACCAGACTCTTCAGATCTATATTTATGTAAATGTTGTCATGATATATATATATAAAAAAAAGCATTACCAGATCTTCAAAATGTGAAATCATCTTCTCTGTGTGACGCAGTTCGTTCTCTCCAGCAACGCGTCTCTCCACAGCTTCTTCATATTCAATCCTCAACTGTTGTAAAATATCCATGAGCTCTGACTCAAGCTTTTGAATAGAGAAACAGAATTTTTTTTTTAAAGTCACTTCAAATGTATACTTACTAGAATAAACTCCAAAGGTAAACATCTGTTTTAAAGAAATTTCTTAAAATATTCTAATAACAAAAAAAACTTCTGTATAGCTTAATTATATTAAAAGTGCATTAAATTGTTTTGCATTACCTTCCGTGCATTAACAACCTGTTCTTGCAGTTGTATTAAAAGTTGTTTAGACAGTTCAGATGTTTTATTTACAGCATCCAAGCGTGTCAGAGCATTAGTAATTCTGGAAGAAATATATAGAACTTTATTATGTTTCAGTCCAGAAAAATCACGTATGACATATTGTATTTATCTCCATTAAGGAAAAAACAGAACCCGACTTGAATGTTATAATTCTCTAGATGCACATAATTACAAATGTTATGGCAACTAAGGAAATAGCATAAAAATTAGAGAAAGAAATATCTGATTTAAAATATTTTATCCTTGTAACACCCACCATATGTCTGGTTTGATGCATAGCAATTTACTTTGTTTGATATTATTGTTTGTTCTTCTCAATCAGCAAAAAAGGAAAGCAAAATGTAATATTATGGTTTACAATCCAGTATCGTAAGAACTGAAATGGTCTAGAATATTCTGATTCTGCTTTACCCTAGTGAAAAATAAATGTACTATAATGTAAGTATACTAAATTTTAAAACACTTAAAGTATACTTACAGTCAGAACTATCAGACTTGTCAGTATGTTTGAATGGTTCTATAGCACATCTTTTTCTTCAGGAAAAGCTATACACCTTATTAAGTTTTATATAGCCGAGTGTGTCAATGTCATATTTTTGTCAATTCAGGTTTAACCATAAAATGGTAAAAAAAAAAAAAAAAAAAAAAAAAAACCAGCTGCATCAATACTGCAGAACAGTTACCTGTCATGTTTGGTTTGCCATTTGCTGTACAGTTTGTTGTAAACGTGGGCAAAGCAGGTGATGAACTCCAGATAAGTCGTAGGGGTCAACGGACGAGATTTAACAAAGATAGAAGAATGCTTAAATGAAGACTGGTGGATTCCTGCCATGGCCACAGACAAGGTATCCTCTGAGAACTCTACGGGTGCTTTTTTTAAAAAAAAATAAATAAATAAAAAAAAGAACAAACACAACCACATACAACCAAAGAGTTAATGTTTCAGGGTCAAAAATAGGTAAAAAAAAAAAAAAAAAAAAAAACATGGTAAGGTTTAGATGAGTTCTATTGGCGGGACTCACTATTAAAAGGACACAATTTGAAGCTCTGAATAGCTAGTTCTGTCAAAGACTGATAGGACCATGCCTGGTAGACGTCCACACAGCAGCTGAGCTTCAGGGCCTTGGTCAATTGTGCCTAAAATGTAAAAATATGCAGGAAGTAAAATGTTGTTGCACAGAACATTCAATTGTTTTTGCCTGGGATGTGGGTTTTATCTTCCTAATGATTTCATGTACAGTAAATACAATAGATCTGACATCTTTAACCTTTAACTGTATTTTGGATTGTTTATCTATAAAAGTGAAAATAAAATATTATTTTATTACAGCCAATACAAAGTTTGACACACTTAATATTTTAGCACTTACACTCCAGAGCTGTGTTTCTTTGTTTGCAGGTAAATCATTGACTTTTGTGAAAGACATCAACAGGAACACGTGGATATTTTTGTAATCTTTACCGAAAGACCTTTGGATCACAGAGAAAGACATAACACAGAGTTGAGAGTTCATACACAAAAACCAGTAAGCTTTGA
This sequence comes from Brachyrhaphis roseni, assembly GCA_903066815.1. Classification (NCBI taxonomy): domain Eukaryota; kingdom Metazoa; phylum Chordata; class Actinopteri; order Cyprinodontiformes; family Poeciliidae; genus Brachyrhaphis; species Brachyrhaphis roseni. The sequence goes on from CAEFZY010050336.1 coordinate 54,061, forward strand.
ACAATTCCATGCCATGCATTTACTTATATATATTCACAATGCCATAATGCTGTTTTAAAAAAAATTTAAAATTAAAAAAACAGAAACTCAGTTCAAAACAGGTAAATTTATCAGGCACTATGACATTACAACCAACTAAATATCTATACATCATCCTATATGTTAAATGTTACAAAATACTATGCAGAAAGTGAATATTTTTTTCACTTAAAGTTGCAGTATAGCTTTTATTAAAAAAATACTTATTTTTGTTAAAATTCTCATTATGTCATAACAGTATGAGACAGATAATTTATATATATATAAAAAATCAAGCTCCCCTTCCTTTTCCCAATGCTCCAAGTACTAACTGCAGAAATACACCAGTCAGTAGGAAACAACCAATCAGAGCCAGAAGGAAGGTTTCAGTGCCGTCATTCACTCTTGTTCTCACCCATTCCTTCATGCTTCCTGCTATGCTACAGCTACTTCACCAAAACATAGCCTGCCACAAATCCTAAAGCATGGCCACAGATGGCGGATAAACGGTTTTCCTGTAACAGGAAGTTGTTTCTCTACCAATAGCACATTTTTCGATTTGTACACAATGGTGACTGACAGCGCTAAGACACTCCTCCAGATTCTGATTGGTTGTTTTTGACCGGGACCAGAGCATTTCTTTAGACAGCAATAGCAGTACTGGGAGGAGGTGGAGGACCTTGATTTTTTTCACAGATTGTCTGTCTCATAACATAGTGACAGTTTAAATGAATATAGAAAAGGACATTTGTGTAAAAGTTACATACTGCAGCTTCAATTGGTGTGCTTGGAGGAGGAAAAAGAAGCATGCTAGCACATTTTCCTCAAGTCTAAAAGGGGCTAATATGTGATGACTAGACAACTAATACAAAGAATCTCTGAAAAGCTTTGGAAAAGCTGTCCTTCATGCCAAAAAAGAGTTACTTTAGCTTAAATTGCTAAATAAATTTGGGCTGCCGTTGACAAAAAAGTGTCAGGAAACAGTGCATCACAATGTCCTATCAGGATGCCTATTTTGGTCATAAAGATGCATATGTTCGGTGTGTTGCTGGACTTTATTCTTTGAACAAGTACTAGTTTTTGCACAATGACTAAGTAATAAACTTTGTCTTCCACTTACTTTTCATTTATCCAACTTTCCATGCGGTATCGACTTAAGTATTTCAGAGAAGTCACTCTGAAAACATGAGTACTCAGTTTTTCCTCTTTGTAATCCACTTGGGAGGCCTTCTGTGCCATAAGCATCAGTATTTCTTCTTTCACAGCCGGACTGATGTTTTCATGGACCAGTATGATGGTATTAATGTAATTCAGATTGGTTCTGTCCTTTGCTTCTTTTATGATGTCATGGAACTTAGTTTCATTGCTCGAATCTAACTCTATTAACTCATAACCTGTGATGTAGGCAGCTAAACGTACAGCAGTTTTACGTCCTGTTTTCCTGTCAGAGCCGATCAGCACTCCATGGCCTCCAGGTAGAAGCAAAGCCCTGAGTATGTGTAGTAGCTGCATTATTCCCTGTGTGTGCAAAATATATCTGTTTGTTATGCTATAGATTTCATCAACTTCTCTATCAATGAGCGCATGCAGCATTTGCTGTAGTACTTCAAAGTCATGCTGCTGATACGAGCTGGGTTTAATCTTTGGGTGATGCTTCACAGATTCCACTGCAGGATAGAACTCAGGAGCACACACAAGCCTGGTCATTTCTTCCACAATGAGCTTCAACAACTCTGGTGCAACAGTGTAACTTTCAAGGCTTGTCTCCTCTGTGGAAAATGCTCTAGTTTCTGCCTGACCATTCTGAAGGTTTGACTGTCCAACTATACTCCTCTGACGAAATTGTGTAGAATCAACATTCTGACCTACTGCAAGTAATTGTTGGATATCTTCAACTTCCAAAATGTCCATATGGGTTCCTTCCATAAACTCACGTCCATAGTGGATTAATGTTGTCTTGGCAACAAGTGTCAGAAAAGTATTCATTTCCTTCTCTGTGCAGAACCTGTCACCGAAGGTGCGTATGCACTCATGCATCCAGAGATGTATTATCCTAAGAATAGGTACTGAAGTAGTTGATGCAAACGGCAGGGAACTCAAACTCATTTTTCTGCCTTTCTGGGTTTCTGCATTTAAAATGTTATGTTGCCACAAGTACATCCCTGAAAACACCTTCTGAATGTCATGATAAGAGAACATAAAGAAGGGCCTCTTTCCAGTGGGATGAAAATGATCACATACAGCATTGTAAAGACATATAGTTGCAGTGACTATACAGGTTGTCATTTTCTCGACACAGCAATCTAGTGGCATTTCTCTAAGCCACCTTTTTAGAAATGCAGAATGGAAAGACAAAATAGCATCTTCAGAAAGGCTAGGCAGCACAAAGATGGAGAAGAGTCTTGAGAGTCGCAAAGATATTCCACCACTCCCACGATCACGGTCACCCAGTCTGGAGATATTAGACGTGGTCAAATAGCTGACAGTTTCAGAGTTCAGAGACTCAAGAAAGTAGGAGTCTAGTGTTACAATCTCTCCCTTTGACATACATTGACGTAGTGCCTCCAAGGCTGTTGATTCTCTCCCAAAGACATCTTTCAACAAAAATAAAATATATTAATTTCAAAATCTTTTTATCTATGAAACGTAGCAGTCATTATTTTTACTTACCACAGGGGGTATCATGCAAATCCTCCACAAAGATAAGGAGACTTGGAGGTTTTCCTGTTGAGTACACATTATCTTTTCCGTACTTCTGTCTGCAGATATTTTTAAGTATGAGGTGCAGGTCTTTGTAGGTCAGGAGTGGACTTGCTGCAATGTTAATATGTGGCAGGTCAAAACTTGACAAGCTGTTGCTCAGAGTCGTTTTCCCAGAACCCGGCTCTCCTGCAATCAGCACTGGCTGGTTTGCCTCCAACATTGTGTCCACCAGATTCCAGTATGTCCAAAACTGTTGTAATAAATTGGAAATAAGAATAGATAGATTCAAAGACTAGAAGATGATAACCTGAATGTTTTATTCATTTTCACAATTGTTGGTTCAATATAATGAACAAACCTTTGGAGTAACGGTATTTGTTGACAGCATATCACTGGGATCCATTTTACTATCTTTATTGAAAAAGTGTTCAAATAAACTTTCTCGCTCTGGAACTTGAATTTTGTACCTGGAAGCAAACAGCACTTTGCGGGTTAACAAGTCAAATTTTGGCCAATGCCTGAAAAAAAAAAGAAAAACAAAAAAACAGAAGGGTTAAAAAAAGTTGTTACAAATATTAGAAGAGATACTCAGCAATGTAAATCTGCTCAACACAAAGAACTAAATTGCACAGGCTCCATTAAGATTTGTGTACCTAAAGTGCAGATGTCCACCAAATGCCCAAACATAAGCCACCAAGAAAAAGTTTCTGAAGAGCAGCTCTTGCTCACTTTGAGCATTGCTGTTTGGGTCATCGGTTTCATCTAAAGTCACATGAGATGGACAGGTAAGTCACACAAAATGGACAACGGAAACTAGCATGACTATCACAAGTGTATCAGCTCATCTTTTGTGATTAACACACCTGTTTTGTCTTTTTGGGGGTGCCTTACAAAATGTTGCAGAACTGCTCGCAGGATCCTAACAAAAGATGTGATTTCTTGAAGGCCATAATTTTCACATGATCCACTTTCAAAATTATTGACAGAAGTTAAACCATGTTGTCCAAGTAAACTCAATGTTTTGGAGAAAAGGTCTTGAGCCAGTCGTTTCCACATTTTCTGCACTCCTTCACCCAGTTTATACTCTTTTGAGATAGCATCCATTTCACTGTTCCATATAGACTTCCACAGATCAGTGTGTGTGAAATAAACAAGGCCACACCGGGACACAACAGAGGGACTTGCATCACATAGGTCGGTCATCTCCAAAAGCAGACTGAATTGTGACGGAGATAAGATTGTTTCACCTGTTGACATACACAAATGTGGATCCTGGGTACTGCACAGTGTGGTTAAGTAATCTAACCAGCAAGGCTGACCTACAGGCTCTCCATCCAATACCAACCACTTCGCATGTGTTGTCTCTTCGCTGTCTATGTCATCCATAAAGATTTCAAGGCATGTTCGATCGTATCGTTCTGAATCTTTAAGAACTTTTGCGACAGCTCCATCTTTCCATCCTCTTTCTTCACAGAAACATCCAAATAGCTCACAGTGGGACATGGCATTAGGAAACAGGACCACAGTGTCAACATAGCACCATTTCAATGCAATGATCTGTGCTTCTCCATGTGAGGTGCCTTTGTTGTTTATACTTGTGCTTGCCAGTCTACTTAATGCCCCAGCCAGAATGCTGTAACAAGTAGTTTTTCCACTACCCGATGGGCCAATAAGAATGACCGTTTGAGAGAACTTCAGGGTCTGGTACAGAGTAAGGGTTTGCTTTATTATTTCCTTGTCACAACAGAGATGTACTTCTTGCAGCTCTTCAACAACTGCATCTTGAAGTTGTCTTTTCTCACTTTCTTGAATAAATTTTTGAAAATCTGGAAACTGAACTGCTAAAGGGAATGTGTCCTTGAGAGTAGTGTAGAACTGGAAGGCTTTCCTGGGCTCCGGTGTCAAAACTGAAAGAATAGCTTTGACAATCGATGTTTCCTCCATCAAAGCCTGTAGAGTGCACAGCAGAGCCTTGCGTAGCTTTGGAAGCTTTGTAGTTTCTTTTCTTTCCACTGATGAAGGATCACTCTCTTCAGCAGCACTTACTTGATCCCGAATGGAAATTTCTCGCTGACTTATAGCATGGTGTAAGTATATTTCAGAGGCAGAGATGAGCTTTTGCAAGACAACAAGAAAACAGCTTTGATTGTCATTGAATAAATCAGGGAGGCATTCAGAATCTTTAATCAGAGTGATCAGGCACAACAGACGATGGCTCAAAGACAACGCATCTAAGAATCCAATGGAAGCCAGCGTCACTTCAGCAACAATTCTGTAATCAGGGTGTGTTAATGAAACAGGCCTGGCAGCAAATCGCAGACAATCTGGAATCTTTGATGCATATTGATTAGATGAGGTAAGAACACATCCAAAGCTTGTGTTGAAAAATATTCTTTTCCCTAAAAACTCAGAATGGCATTCTGGAGCTAAAATCTCAATGGAACCTGTGTCTGTGAGTGCAGTTTCACACTCTGACTCCTTTATCAGCTTTTGATTCATTTTTTTCTGTACATCCACATAGCAGTGGTGTATGTCACTGAGAAGTTGTTGTAGCACTGTCAGGACACCTTGTGATAGTAAGTCCACAGATTCCAAAAGAAGCCACACTCCTGCCTGAATGGCACCCACCAACATTTGTTGAACAACAGCAGATGCTGTGCTTGAAGAGCACTCTTTAACCACAACCAGATGTCCAAGAGCTTTTCCTAGCTGGATTACAGTGTTTGTTCTCCCAGACATTGAAAGTCCACCCATAAACCCAGACCTGTACCTTATCAAAGCAAGAACAAGCCCCAGTGTTGCCTTGTCTGTGGTGGGAGTATGCACCAACAACCAGTCATGTGGTCCATAATACTCAAAGCCGTACTGGAAATGGTGATCCAAAATATCCACATAACATGATGGATTATCACTGCAATCCAGAATCTCATCTTCTGTGTTGACATGATACTTCATCATGCTTAGCCACTCAAAAGATGACTCGGGTGCCACTGTTAGGTCCATGAGTCGACACAGCTGCCGACCGTGATTCATTGCAAGTTGCACCAAGGCCCGCAAACACATCATTGCATATTTGGATATCAAACATTTATTTTCAGAGCCCAGGACTCTATTCCTGATCACATTGCAAAGGATTGTCAGTTTTACATTGTTCTTTGTCTTGATCTCGTTCAACGCTTCTGGACTTCCTTCCTGGAAAGCCTTGAGAACACATCTGCAAAAGAATGCCTCCTCTACCACAAGCAGACATTGAAGTGGAAAATCCAGAAACAAATCTAACAATGGGTGTGCATCTTTCATCTCGTCTGCATTGCCTGACTCAGAGTCAGCCACTTCACTGACATACATTATCTCTTGACTGACTGGCTCAAGCTGTCTTCTCAGCACTGTGCACTGTTTTATGAGTTTTACCATTGACAATTTCAAGTGTTTTTCAAATTCACATAGCCAAATCACGATGTTAGGGTTCGATTCCAGAGGAGGCTGAAAAGCAATGTGTTCCCGGAGGCTGCCAAAAACACCCAGAACTTTTATCTGTTTGGGATTTTTAGATAAAGGCTCAGAGCTCTCCAAAATGCTTGCATGTGACAATCTTTTAAGATCTGCTTCAAGCGAATGTACACCTTTGAAGCATTTGCGCAAAAAGAATTGCTGTTTCAATACCAATGGGTGAAAAGAGAGTAGCTGCATTATCTCACTCTTGCTCAAAAAGTAGAATCTTGGAAACTGCTCACGAAAGCTCTGAAAAAAATTCTCCATCTGGTTGGAAATATCTTCCATTGTAAACAAACCGTCCATGAGAGTCTTGCAAAGGCTTTCACTATCATGATTGCGATTTAGTTCAGAGATCACAAATGTCCACACGTGAGGGTCGGTTGAGATTGATTGCATTATTTTTTTAAAAGCATCATCAACTGGTTGAAAATACTTCAGCTGAAAAAAAATCCATATGAAAATATTTAGTTACAAAGCTTTTAAAATGAGACATTCAACTTGTGTACGCATTAGAACTTACCAGATGTTCTCGGTCACAATTTGATGTTTCTATGAATGTTTTTGTCAGGAAGACCCAAATTTGCTGAAATCTTTCAAACAAATCAAGCAGCTTATCTATAAATGACGAGAAAAAAGACAGTTTATTTTAAAGAGCTGAAGACAAACAGAAAATCTTTTAACATACTTTTTTAATCACTACTTCACCAAGAACTTTTAGAGACTCAGTCAATTTTCTCAACTGCAGCCTGAACTCAACACTGTGCGGGGACTTCATCATAATGGAAAGTGTTATCAAATCCTTCTGTATGTCAGCAAAGTGTGTTTCTAGGCCTGAGAGAGAAAGTAGGAGAATATTGCTATAACATAAACTCCTGAGGTATAGAAGCAGAGAAATTTAAGTCTTCATGTGAAATCCTGAAATTGTCAAATTTATTTAGCCGTACCACCAATGGCGAATCTGGTACCCTTACAGAAGCACTGGTGGGTGGTTTTAACAGTTAACAGGATGGATCCTATGAACATCTCTTCTTCGTTGTGGAAGCTATGTGTAGGCCGACAATGACGGCAAACAGGGAGGACCAACTCATGTAGCTCAAAGAGTCTCTGTTTCCATTGTGAACGAAGCATTTGGAGACCCTTCTCCAAGTCTTTCTCTATTTGTGCATCCCTGCATGTCTGATAATTGAAAAAAAAGGATGGCTTACATTAAGTAATTATTAAGCCTGATTTCTTGTCTTTTGTTGCCATTCAATCACTACTGTACCAGACTGCATATAATCTGAAATATTTACTCACCTTTTCTAAAAGTGTTTGGTGGGTTTCAGAGACAAAAAAAGACACGAATGTACCAACAGTCAGGTTGTTCTCTTGAACATCAAGGAGGCCCATGTCTGTGTGACACAACATTTTTATTAATATTTCATATTACTCTTGGAATTATATATACCTTGTAAAAGTATTTACATCCCTTGAACAATTCCACATTTTGTCAAATACAAATTCTTGTGTATTTCACAGCGGTTATGTGTTACAGACCGACACAAAGTAGTATTCAACTGCAAAGTGGGAAAAAAGTATGTAGAGTTTACTAAATTTACAAATAAAAACCTTAAGAGATATGGTGTTTATTACTATGACTCAAATGACCTCGCGTAAAAGTCAAAGCAACCTTAAAATAAAATCATAAAAATTAGTAAATAATAATAATCGAAAACAAACAGCAAAAAGAAAGTCATTGTTAAAATAAAGAAATAAAAAAGTCCTACTGATTGATTGACACAAGCCTTGCAGAGTCAAAATAGCCTCAATGTAGAACAATTCTTTCAGCAGGAAAATGAACCTAGACTTAAAATACAATGGAGTAGAATAGATCAAAGCATATTTTGTGTTGGAAAGATTTTATCTAAATCCAGAGGATGTGGGACAATTCTTCAAACTTACCCTAGAGAGGCTGTCCATTTAATACGGCTAGCTTGAAAAGTCGGAAGGGCAAATGTTGGTGGTTTTACGAAGTATTGACTAAGGGTGTTTAATATGGTACATTTTTCTCAATTTCAATAAGCAAAGAATGCTGAAAACTACACATTCTTGTTTTTCCACTTCACAATTATGCACAACGTAGTTTTATTCTGTTATATTAAATCCCTCCCAAAATCGACTATCTTAGTACGAAAAAGCAATAGTGAGCAGTGAAAAGTTTCACATGAAATGATTATTTTTGCAAAGCACTGTATAAGATGTGGTTCATGTGGTAAAACATACATAAACAAAGTCACTAACCTTGGAGAAGAATTTTCCAGTGTTTCTCCTTAAGCATGGACTTCTTCAGATTTGCCAAGACCTCAGCCTGGTGGCTTAGCTTTTTCAGGATTCTTAAAGACTCTTCCAGCACTGCATCATCAGCAGGGATTATACTGGTCAAAGACAGTGCTTGGTTTTTCCAAAGGATAATTTTCTCCATAGCTTGTGGCACTGAAACCTAACAATGAAAACAAATCAGGAGATAAATAAAGCATCATAGAATAATAAGGATTTCTAGAGAACAGGTAGGGGTGGACTTCAAAGTTTTATATTTTGTAGTACTATTGTGATAATAACAAAACTGGCAATAAGAACTATTTATTACTTCTTTTTTAGGTAACTGTAAGGCTGTGACTGCCTGGCACAGCAGTCACAGCCCCATAACAACAAATACTGCTCTTAAGAAACATACCCATTTGTAATACACTTCTTTAGGATACCAGGCACGTATAGAAGTTTGATTTGTATCATTAAACTGCGCACGGTAGTTGCATTTAATCATATTTTCTAATTTATCAGTACCTATTGATACTCTCATAGAAAAAATTACTGAATTCCTAAAATAATCCTTTACAACAGGCCTAAACTACATTACCACATGTTATATATTGTAGGTTTATTCAAGTTATTTAAGCTCCAAAGAAATGAACAGATGCCAGAAAAGAATCACAAATTCACTTAAGGCTGAAGGACATTCCAAGTAGATCAAATAAAAACATTTATATTGTAGCTTTTCCATTTTCTCTGGTAATAAGGTAAAAATTAATGACTTGACAGGTTACATCACTGAGTTGTAGTAGATTCCACTCTTCCATCCATGCAGTGCACTCAGCTTTAAGTTGCCACAACTCTCCACGGGCGAGGATTTTCTTGACATCTACTGCCAGACTAGCTAGATCCAGTTGCTCCTCTAATGGGACGCACAAAGAGTCAGAGGTTTAGTAACTTGATAACATCTATTTCTCAATTAGTTGCATAACTATTAAAGACGCCTATTCTTTTTTTTTTTCTCATACAAAATATTTTTATCTAGACTCACCTTGCATGGTTTGACTGCAATTACTGAGCTCCTCCAGTTTGGTCCCGAGTGTTTGCACACGTGTACCCATGTATTTTAGTTTACACACCATCTCGTTGGCATTCTGGCTTGGGTCAAGGAAAGGCCCAGAGGTGGCCTTAAGGACTATATTTCTAAGGTCATATGACAAATATGAAAACATTGTGCCCAGTGCATTGGTCACAGTGGGAAGGCTTTGGGACACAAGGGCATCAGCCTGTTTCAGGTGGGCAATAAAATTATCCCACATCCTCATCATCTAAATATAAGAACACAAACAGATGCAAATGAAAAAGTAATATTTTCGAGATCTGACCAAACGTTGCAAGTTTTCAAGTTTATGCACATAAAAGGAGAGCACATCTATGAAGGGCCTTATTTATGGCATAATTTTCACATCTCTGTCAGCTAACCTTCTCTTCCAAAGCCAGCTCCTCCTCAGTCATCTTCCTATAGATCATGCAAATTGTGTCACGGAGAGAGAGAATGTATTCCAAACGCCTCTGCATGTCAGCCAACATCTTCTCCAACTCCCTGACCTGCACAGGGGCAAGAAGTAACCTGTTTATCAAACATATTTCAAAGTATCACAACTTCATTAACTGTGGCTGGAATACCCTTCTCCCTCTACCACTTCCCTATAGTAGAGATGTCAGTTGATAGAAAGATGTTAAAATAAATGTTGCATAAACATCAAATCCTTGAAATGAAGAACTTTTAAAAGTAGAACAAAGATGTATAAACACATTGCTTTGTATTTCAATAAGAAACAGCAGTGCATAAAGGAGCATCTGCCACGGTAAGATAAAGACACATTTAGGATAAATTATTCACTTGGGTTGAAAGTGTAAAAAAAGATGGCCTAAAATGACATTTATTGTTCATAAACCTTTCTTTTAATTGTAAAATAAACAAATTTGTCTTTAATTTAGAGACATAAACAGATTTATAGGGCATCCTGGCAAAGATCCAACCTAATTTGAATATGCTTATTCATGGTGAAGAAATGACTGTTTTTAATCAAATTACCAGAGTTGCTGTTGGTACTTCTAACAATCAATTTAATATAAAACCCTCTGATACATGACATATTGACTATACAGTCTTTCATGAGTGGGTCTTTTTGGACTCATTTAAATCAATGTGTTTTTCCTCTGTTTCCTCCGCTGCTTTTACTTCAGGTACACTCACGAGCTCTTTGAAGTGTCTTATCTATTTTCACTCCGTATATTTACGCAGAAAGACTGGAAGAAAACAAATTGGATTTATCATGTTTTGTGTGTTATTTTTGATTGTTGTTTTGGATTTTAACTTGTAATCTAGCCATGAGTTTCATGAATGTTCACACTATTTCTATTTTCGACAGACAGATTGGCGCAGCGCCTGCAGTGAAGAGGGCGCTGTACCAATCTGTCGAGGTGAAGAGAGATCTGAGTCAAAAAGCGAAGCTCTTGATTTACCAGTCTAACTTCCTACCCTCATCTATGATCATGAGCTTTGGGTCATGTCCGAAAGAACGAGGTCACAGATACAAGCAGCTGAAATTAGTTTTAGTTTTTTAGGGTGTCTGGGCTCTCCCTGAGAGAAGCTCAGTCATCCGGGAGGGAATCAGAGTCGAGCCGCTGCTCCTCCACATTGAGAGGAGCCAGTTGAGGTGGCTCGGGCATCTGGTCAGGAGTCTGGTGGGTCTGGGGTGGATCCTGGGCATGACCAGGAGTTCTGGGCACGACCCACCGGGAGGAGGCCCTGGGGAAGACCCAGGACACGCTGGAGGGACTATGTTTCTCAGCTGGCCTAGGAACACCTTGGGATTCCCCTGGAGGAGCTGGAACAAGTGCCTGGGGAGATGGAAGTCTGGGCCTACCTATTTAGGCTGCTGACCTTGCAACCTGACCCCGGATGAACGGAAGAAGATGGATGGATGGATAAATGCACATACACACACTCACATGCATGATACACACTGAACAATAGAATACAGACAGTAATGTTAGCTAGCTTGGTTAACTAGCTAGTTTCAAGAAACATGCTCTTTCTATCCCCCTCTCCCCCTGCCTACACACACACCCACACACACATAATGGACGCTGACATTGTTCCAACATTGCTGTTGTAAAGTTGCTGTTGTTGTCATTTCGTTTTAAAAATGTTCTACAAATCGTCACAAATGTTCTACAATTTCTTCTAAAATTGCTTAAAGTGAAAAATTAAAATATTTCAAACATGAAATAATTCTTGTGTGTAATAAAACACAGCAGAAAGTATCATACTAAACATTATTTTGAATCAAAATTACAAATGTAAAAACTACTTCATAACATCTCTGGCATTTAGCAAATAGAAATATCTTTGGTCATTTTAAGTCACCTAAAACAAGAGAAGTTTGGTCTGATTTAACGTCTGACAGTGAGAAAAAAAAAATCTGTATACGGTGTACGCAAGTATCAGGTTTTAACTGTATGTCACGTTGATATAAGCCACACGACCATTACTTTCAAATGTTGTCCTCTATTGTGTAAACGTCTTATTTTGAAAAAATGTTTTTACCGTAAAGACGAATTGAGAGAAGTCATTCACATCGTCTGGTTCTGTTTTGAGTTCAGCCGTCATCCTCTCCAGCTCCTCCATGAGAGTTTCTGACTGCCTCTTCATCTGGTCAACAAGCAGGCTTTGCACTTCCTCCTTAATGATGCTAAGCACCTCCACTGATGAAACAACAGGAAAGAGAGGAAGAGGATTCATCATGAGACACAAAGCACATTTCTCAAACCGTACAGACATTAGCAGACCTTTCATGAGGCTTAAAGAGCACCTTAGTGGATTGTGCGTTTTGTTCTGTTAACCGTGTGCTATTTTTGCTTTAAATCTAGTTTAATGTATTGTTTGACACAGATACCGCACACAAATTTGCAAAATCAAATCAAATCAATTTAAAAGGTGTTCAAATGTATTCACTGCTCTCTCTCTCTCTTTTTTTTTTTTTTTGAGTTTTTAGTGCTTTACATTACTTAACATTTGGAAAGGTTTCCAAAACCCCAGAATATTAATATCTGACTTTCAGTTTATGAAACCACAAGTTGCACTTTGAGGTTTTATGAAAAGGAAGCTTTTGTTTTCGCACAGTGAACACATACTTAGAGTTTGCTTTGTACTGGTAGAATGGATGACGATCAGATTGTTGGATGTGCGGCTTGATGGGGTCACCTTCTGGACTCTCTGAGCCCAGCAGTGCAGCTGCTTAATGAGCTCCTCATACACAGATGCAGGCTGATCCTTAATGGTTTCCAGTAAGGCTGAACTCCACTGACTGACAAACAAATGGATGTTCTTCAACCATGAGTAATTCGCATAGAACTGTTCTATTTCTAGTTCGGAGTCCTGTCCGAAGAGACATGAAAAGATATGAACAGACTGCTAATATTTAAGATCAGCTTCCAGTGATCGTAAAAACAGATAATTTTACCTTGATGATCTTGGCATGCTCAGTATCAACTTGCTTTGTAACATCATTGATGTTGACATACCACTCTAGCAGGGCTTTGGAAAGAGGATAGTAGCAGCCATTCACCTGTTTGCCTACCACTACCAAAGAGGCTGAATGAGAGAGGTTGGTTGATCAATCACTGCAACTGTGTTTGCTTCCGGAGAACAATAAAAACTTGTCTTTCTTACAAAATTGCAACTCAAAGCTATGGAAGCTGAGAGCGGACATCTTTTGCATATACTTTTTCCAGATGGTTTTAAATTAATTTGCCAATGGTTTTCTCAAGATAACGAGTTAATTTTGCAATGTTTTTATTGAAATAAGTTAATTTCACAAAGATTTTTTTTCAAAATGAGTTAATTTTTCTGATGTTTCCTAAAGATAATGAGTTATCCCAGTGGTTTTCTTGAGATGAGTATTTTTCACAATGGTTCTCTCAAGATAACGAGTTAATTTCACAATGACTTTATTGAGATAACGAGTTAATTTCCTGATGGTTTTCTTGAATTAACAAGTTAATAGAGGTGTGTGTTAAATCTGAATCCATCCTTCAAATTCATGCCACTGGTGATAGGTTTACTTGAGAAAACCATCGGGAAATTAAGTCATCTCAAGAAAACCAAGGGAAAATAAGTATATGTAGAGCATGTCTGCTGTTGGCTTCCGTATAAAGCAACTGGTGTTACTACAATACAACATTAATAGAAACAAAAAGAAATGACCGTACCTATCGCAGTAGAATATTCATCAGAGGTTAAATCCTGATCCAAGTCACAGCTTTTGCTGCTGATTTGGAAGAATCCTAAATCACCACATAGCTGTCAGGGATAAAAAGAGTTGATGTCCATACAATACATATTCTAATTTAAATATCATAAAATTTGTATTAAAAATAAATGCTGATCTACCTGAACAATGGTGTCAGCCCTCAGGAAGGAATTGGTCAGTGCTTTGTGAAACTCAGAGATTGGTGGGTCAGTGCTTAACTGACTATTGGTACTGAAACGCAATTCAGTGTGAAAGACACTGCGCCGCTGAGATGAAACTCTCTGAGAAACACATGATACAATAAACATCAGCGTACCAACTCCGAAAAGATGAGCTTCATAATAGCTTTGTGCCCCCATTTATGTTAACAGGAGAAAAGTGTGTCTTAGTTCTGAAAATAACTTTTAGAGGAGATAACGTGAAAGTGACTGGTTTTTGCCCAGTGTTAATTCCAAATGAAACTGATGTGTAATTCTGCTTTCCACAAAGGCCAGATTTGGAGGAAAAAAAATGTCATCCAGCCAACTGGCAATAAGTCTGCACTTAGCCATGATTTAATATGTAATATGATTTAATATGTAATAATATTAGCAGGTAGTAACCATTAGCTTAAACCGTCTTAACTTTAAAATTTAGGACCTGTGTTAAAGTATTTAAGGCACACATATATTTTTAAATGAATCTAAGATATTTTAAGACCTTGTTTTTATATATGCCTACATGAACTTAAGACTTTTTAGGGAACAGACACCTGATAATTTAATGAGTTAAACAGTATTCTTTGAGATATTCAAAACTTGGAATACCTTTTTATAGCCTGACCTAACTTTAAACTGCTCCACAACTTCATCATTGCTCTGTTCATTGGCATTCATTAAGCTGTTAGTCCATTAACTTTCTCTAACAAATTCCTGAGTGACTGAATACATCTGCATACTCTCTTTTTACGTTAAAGTTTGTGCTTTTAACTTCACGCCATATAAAAACATTTGCACTACATGACTACTTTTTCAGTACACTTTGTATTATATTCTCTTAATACCTTAAAGAATTTGAGAAACGAATTGGCATCTTGCTGAACGACAGTAGCAAGATTCTGTATAATGATGTGATGGACCAGCAACGCAAAGTTTCCCAGTTTCTTCATAATGCTTTCCGATTCGGCCAGCTGTTTCTTTATGATTTGTCGGCGGGCCAAGAGCTGGTAAATGGCTTCAGAAGAATTCCTGATCTTTTTGGAAAGTTTTAGTTGCATCTGGAGCTCCTTGTGCTTTTCAAAAGTCTTATCTTTTACCTGAAGATAAAAAAGTTTCATCAAAGAGAATTAGATGTTTTTTACTTAATAAAAGAAAAGCAATACTTATGCTAAGCCAAAAATTGCTACTTTTTTAGATGTCTTTGTGAAACATAGACATACCGAATTCAGAAGCGCGGCCTGACATTTGGATAACCTCTGTAGAGTCAGAAAACACTCATTGTTTTTCGTCATCAGTACTTTGTTGAATTCTAGCAATGAAAAGCTTTTACAGTCATCCAAAGGCATCCAGTTTATTCCTTGTAACTCCTCAATTACTCTGTAGGCACAGGGAGTACAAAAGTGGCTTAAAAGTCCAATTTTACTTGCTTCATCTAAGCATTTAAGACAGTTTGCATTCAACACAAATGTTCCAGTATTATTTACATAACTATTCAAACTGAAGTTACTCCTAACTTACCCAGATAATAGATGTAGAGCAGTTCTGAACTGAGGTACAGTTAAAAGAAGCAGGTCCTGAAGCTCGTCGCACTTGCGCCGAAAATTTATCCTGCGTATCGTCTTATGCCAGCTGCCACACACAGCCAAAAGAAGATGAAAAGAAATACATATAAATAACGTTGCACATTATGGCCCAGCGGTGAGACATAAGGATTTTTAAAAATCGGCAGTCGGTGATTGGCCAGGAAGCTACGATTGGTGCACCCCCAGTAAGACAGACAAATTATAGTAGAAGCACTTTACCTGGAAAACGTTTTGATCATTCTGAAGTTTCTGAAAAATCTGATTCTCTGCAAAGTCTTCCATAGCACGTACTCTCTGTACCACTCTCCAAGACTGACAGCTCCACCAAATCCTGTTGTTGTCACGTGAACCACAGAATTAGGGCAGAAGACGTAGTGTTCCTTTCCAGCATCTGTGGCCTGGACCACTTGCAGATCATAAGGCCTACAAATCAAAATTACACTTACACACTCATTTACATTTTAACATTCAGCATTCAAGCAACAAAAGGAATAAAGTGTTAGTTCTACCTGTATGTGTCCTCATGCACTTCCTTCAGGTAAAACAGTTCCTCCAGGCCTTTCTTGGCTGTAAACAACTGAAAAACCTCTATGCCGGTCATAGGATATGCATTTCGTTTACTTTCTTTTGCAGTTTTCATTCTTCTTCTGCCCTTGCCTGCTGACATATCTATCGATTCATCATCCGGTGCAAGACTGAAGCAACAAAGAAGAATCAACAAAAGAGAAACTCCTTTAGGACTCAAAGGGGAAAATCTTGACCCTTTGAGATTGGTCAGATTTTCATGAAAGGATTTCAGCTAGAAATATAACCTTCTATTCAGCATTACGCCATTGAAGCTCAGCATTTAGACACAAAAATGCTATTTCATTTTTTCTTTTTCTTTTTTTCTTAACTACCAAACAATATTACCTCTCTGCTTTCAGCTGAGCGAATCCAGTGGCGGTGTCAGCTCTTAAGGCAGGGGACACTGCTCGAAGTCCTTCAGCCCATTTTGCCTCAGCTATGGCTCTCTGTGAACCAGCATGACTGACGAGATGAGGTGGTTTCCACAATGACTCGGGTTTGTTAGATGGAAGGTTTTCAGTGAAAGACGTGAAATTGAAAAGGTCCTTTGACCCAGAGAATGTTGCAGGGGAGTGGGCTTTTTTCCTAACTATGGGTCCACACTTTGATTTGTCTCTATGAGACATCGGAGAAGAGCCAGCAAACATGCTGCTGATTTGTTTGTGTACACCATTAGCCGGTGTAAGAATAACAAAATAGACCTTGCATTGCAACACTCAGTTTCTGTAGGGAATTAAAGAAATGAGAAAAGGTTGAAGTTGAAAGAAAAGTACACATGATGTTCAATATTTTCAGCAAATACAAATCTGAAAAGTTTATACTTGGTTGCCCTGAATCAATACTTTGTATTATTGCCATTTGCAGCTGCAGGTGTTTTGGGGTATCTTTTCACACTAAAGTCCCTGCTAATTTATGCTTTCAAAAAAGCTCAAGCTTAATCATATTGGATGGAAAGTTTGTGTAAACACAAATTTCAAGTCTTGCGTCATTCTAACATATGTATTATGCTTCTAGTCCAACCTTTGCTGCTCCAGCTGTATGTTTAATATTTCTATTCTCTCAGGAGGTGAACCTACACCCTCATACATCTGTGTTTTTTAAAAGATTGGGATATTTTTTTATCCAAAATGAAGTTGTGTTCTCTAACAAATGAACTGTTTATTCATTAGTTGACCTCTGAAGGTAGTTGACAATACTACCTTCAGAGGTAGTAAGGTATATATCCCAAAATCCTAAACGATTTTGGGATATCTTAAAAGATACCAAGCCATTTCCACACCACACTTTCCAGATTGTTGTTTGGAAGAAAATGTAAAAAGCAGGTATCCTTTGCCTTTCTCTACTTCATGTAAGTGCACTACATAACATCACAGAAAAATACATGAAAGTTTGTGGCAAAGTGCGAAAAAGTTCAGAGTGAGAATTTTGTTGGCACAGTAGCTTTAAAGACTTAAATTACATATATAGTCAACTAAGCAAGATAACAATGAATGTAATATTTATACAACGGATGGCAGAGTTTGGTTAAAATTATTGACAAGCATCAACTACCTCACAGCACAACCCCTGTGCTACGACTATATTAAGTTTCTTCCACTAAATAGCACTGGGTTTTTAGTTTACAGTAGCTTTTTGTCTGTTACCCATTACTACTGCGTGACAAAATGTATTATGCTAAGCTAAATGTGAGTATTCACTCCGCCTTTGCTAGCTAACTATGCTAGCATTTCGACAACAGACGACGACTCGCCGAAAAAAAATATAATAAAAAAGCTTCCTAAATTATGAGTGTCTGGAAATAAAAAATAAATAAATAAAGTGCCAATTATAAACTTGAACGGTTACTTGAAACATAACGCGCTCTCGCTAACAAATTACAAACAAATAAATGAAGAAAAAAAACACTTTAGCAACTTTCTGTCTTACCTGTGCAGGAAAAAGTTGTGAGGTAACCACGGCGACAAGCCCGTTGTTATGGTAACGGGCAGTAAATTCTGTTGACTGGAGATTGTCAGGCGTGGAAGGCTGAGTGAAAACAGACCTGTGGCCTTCATTTAAAAAAAAAAAAATCTCGTTTCATCCCTTGTTCGAGAAGTTCCTTATGCTCTTGTTGGGATTTTAATACATTTGCTCATACAGTTGGAGAATATTTGTTTTCAGAAACCGTTCTCCGTCTATAGTGATTTAACGCTTTACTGTGACAGCCAGTGTTTGGAGGACGCTGATCAATAAAGTTTTGAGAAA
Organism: Brachyrhaphis roseni; assembly: GCA_903066815.1. NCBI lineage: Eukaryota > Metazoa > Chordata > Actinopteri > Cyprinodontiformes > Poeciliidae > Brachyrhaphis > Brachyrhaphis roseni. The sequence continues at coordinate 72,478 of CAEFZY010050336.1, forward strand.
ACATTTTAGACAATCTTTCGAAAACAAATCCCACTCATTATAATAATCCTTTTATCAGAAGAAAAGTGTGAGAAGAAAATAAAAAGTTGATTTTACATTATATTTTACATGTTTAAAAATATACATAAAGGATGAGGTGGTTTATTTATTTTTTTCAAATAGGACATGTCATTTATTTATTTATTTATTTATTTATATTCAGTCATGAATTTCTTACATCACTCTTAGGTATATTTTATAAATTTTATCTCTTATGGTTACATTTGTATTATTAATATTTAATACCTTAGATGGAGTAGCTTGTCAACTAATAAGCACTTTCCCCTCGGGGATCAGTAAAGTATATCCTACTCTATTTTCATGAACTTCAGGGAGGCATGGAGCAATAATGAAAAGTTGCTAAGAACAGACTCTGTCTAAACTCTACAGGAATTGAATGCTTAATTTTATTTATTTTTTCACATGGTTATATTCATTTAGTTTTGCACTGTTGCTTATAAAGTTGAAAAGTACACACTGCTTTCCATTATTGCTCCACGACTCTATGAAGTTCTCAAAAAGCAAATAGATTTGTATAAAAAGCTTTAAAGGGTTTGATGTCATCTGTCTAGACAGCATTCAGATCAAGTCTGTTTGTCACCTTGAGTCTTTCGTTTTTATTACAGTGACTGTAAAAAGTAATTTTCAGTCTGAGGCCTGTGTGCTCATATCATAACGGAGTTCTCTCAGCCTTGCTGCAGATCAAGGAAACTGGGCAACGACAGGGACACTTATTTTTTTTGTGTGTTATTTGTTTGTTCATTTTTGCATTTTTTTTTCATGCAATAAAAGACTGCACAAAACTTTAGAGTGGACATTTTTGTATCTTTTGATCAACGAAATATGTCCTGGTTGAGTTGCATTTGAGTCAGGCATTAGTCAGGCTGACATTCCACCGTTAGTAAAAATGCAGCAGTTGCATTGTGTCGTGGTGCTAGCAAAAAGTAAAACAAAACAAAAAGTTTAACACAATCTAATTTACTTTGGGTAAATAAGAGAAAATGCAATGTTTTGCTGCCATGTTAATGAAGTATGCTAACAAATATGGTTATTAATAACATTATTAAAACTTATTGATGTGTTTTTTTTCCTTAAAATATAATACACAAATATTACCTCTTGATAACATTTTGTTTAAAAAGCTGACTAATATCTAGGGTACTAAAGAGTCACCCACCTAATGAATAATGCTGTTGGACTATTTAAAGATGACCTGGAGAAAAAAACGACCCATAAAACTTATGGCTCCTTTTTAAGCTATAAGGCAATGATGCTAAATCCCAGAATCTCCAGGTTGGCTTATCCTGAGTTGAGTTCAGGTCGAATTATTCCTCTCCACACTCACCTCATACTTGCTCAGGAGGCGGCGTTGCTGCAAAGCCAATGACCCAATGCCACAGACTGGGCTTATAACATTTTCTAACTGACATTAAAAAGTGATTTAGATGCTTTCTATCTTCAGTAAAAATACTAAGTAACTAGAATGCAAGTAATTGAATTAAGGTTTTCTGACAGGTTCTGATGAATTGGTTGTGACTGGATGGGATATGAACAAACGGAATTAAACTGTAGTGTAAAGCGGCTCTGTCTTGAACAAACATACTCATCAAGAAATCCAACACGACCAAATCTATGAAGTCCACCAGTCTTGTGCCTTTGTCATACGGAGGGGTCTTCTTCACGTTCACGCAGTAATTAGGATCTGTTTCCCATCTGAAACACACGGAAAGTCATATTTTCTAAACAAAACCAAAAAAAAATACTTCCTTAGCATTAGGGCAATTGTATGACAATTCTGCCAAAGAAAAAAAAATCTCTGTGAATTTAATCCCAAAGGAACTTGGAAATTTCGGAGTTTCAAAAATAAAAAATGTCAGACTTCTGAATCTCGGAAAATTTCCAAAAGTCAAAATTTCTTTTACTCTTGAAACTCAGAAACAGCCAAGTTTTTTCTAGAAAATGTCTGAGATTAATCTCAAAACTTTTGAGCTTTTTCTAGCAAATTTTCATGCGCAGAAAATGTTCTTGTGTTTTATGGAAAATATTTTAATTTAAACTCAGAAATGTCCTTGCTTTTTTCTAGAACATTTCTGACATTAACCTCAACATTTTTTGTCAGAAATTTACTCCTTCTCTTTTTCTGCCTACAATACGCCATCTTGTAAACTCATATTTTTCAAAAAACAAACCCTCGCTGACCGACTTGAAATCTCAATGCATTTGGTATGATTTGAAGTTCTTCATTGTAAACAGCTCGACTTTTCCGGGTCCACTTACTGAGCCAGCTTGCTGCGGCTGTAGGAGCGTCTCCATGGAGACCTCCAGCTCCTGCGTTTGGCCAGGGTCAGGTCTGGCAGCATCACGGCCAGCGAGGCCTCCAGGTCCTGTGGGGTCCCACACACCGCGTGCTCCGTGGAGCAGTAGTAGGAACACTGGCCATAGAAGCACACATTGCCCACTAGAGGGAGAAAGAGGCGCACGGACAAGAAAAATAGACATCGGTGATGAAAAAGAGACACCAATGTCAAAGCGAGAAAAAAAAAAAAAAGAAGAAGAAGAAGAGAGGACTCGCGTGGCTGAAATCCACTTGCTTATATTCAGAATTTCAAAGGCCTTTCAAGCAGGCTGCATGAATAATTGAGGAGTGTGTGTACCGGGGGAATTAAAGAAGGTTTTAGCCAATTTGCGGTCAGTTGTGACATCTTTGATCTCCTTCACCACGTCCACCAGCCTCCCGACTGCAGGAGGGACTCTCCGGTAGCCCAGGATCCTGCAGAGAGATGAAGGGGAGACGAGAAGAAAGACGAGTACAGAAAGGAAAGACATGAGTCGGCGGTGGAAGGAAGGGGGAGAAGAAAGATCTGAGACACGGCGTTACGTAACACGCGTTCATTAAGTCGATACATCACGTCGCTGTTTAATTGACGACGCTCGACGTGGCAGCGGGGCGGATTTATGGGCTTTAATAAAGCGATTCTCGACCTGTCCAGATGAAAGGCGGCAATTTCCGCGTTGTGTCGCTCGAAGTCGGAGAAGTAGTAAAGGTTGTAGTTGGTCTCTTCGTCTCGCTCCTGTCTGTTGGGGAAAAAGAAGAATTCATTTATGCAGGTTCTAGTAAATTCTACTCAATTCCTCTGGATCTGTTCGACAGAATGTGTCTAATCCAATCATTTATATGCAACAACTTTAAGATAGGTAACAATGTGCCATTTGAAAAAAGCAGGGCCTCTTCAGTCTCAGTCAGTGGCCTTAGAATGCAACATAATTTGTCTCTCTTTTATCTTTAAGGATTTCCTGACGAGTTTGTGCCAGGAGAACTTGCATTTTGAAATATATTTTATCGCCATATATTCTAGGGGTGCACTGATTGCAGTTTTCCTACCTGCCGATACCGATTTATTTATTTTTTTTGTCTGAAATGTCAATAGAAATACTTGAATACAGTATATATACTTTCTAGAAGTGGCAATAAGTGTGAAGTGGTCACCCCCCATGACACTTCCTCTGTTTTTGTGTTATTATTATTATTACTATTCAGTTTTTTTTCATTCTTTCTTTGCTTGTCCTGTCTTTGGAATGCAGTATACTGCAGCTATATAACCTCCCTTTGGGGAATGAATAATACATGAAATTGGATTTCCTTCCAACAATGCTCTTCCTTAAATCTGGTGTTTATTTACTAGAGCCATTTCAAGAAGATTACATTTAGTGCAGGCTTTGCTAAACGGTCAATGTGGGGTTTTTTATGTTGTTTTCTTTTCCTTCTCCAACTCACTTCTTGGGTTTGAACAGAGTTTGTCCGTAGTTGGGAAACGACATTACCAGCTTCAGTTGTGTCCCCCCGGACTTCTGCACTGAAAAACAAGCACAGAGAGCGTCACCATTGCAACACACACACACACACCCCTACACGCCCACACACACAGGTTTTCTGTTACTTTCACTGAGGCTTTCTTGCCAATTTCCTCCTGAGTTTCCCAAACACATTAATTCCCAATAGTTACATAATTGTTGTAGATGATTTGTTTTTGCTCTCAGTTTAAAGGCTTAGAATGTTCCCATATTTCTAGATAAACTTAGTTATCCACAGGTTTGTGGTGCAGTATCCCTGATCGGGACATTTGGAGCCGTCTCTGATAATTATGACAGTAGGTCAAGGTGCAATGCCATTAAAAATGAGTCTCTGTTGTATTTGCTGAATGAGAGACGTCTGTCCAATAGGCGTTTTCAAAGGTGATCGTGACTATTAGCACTTTGCCCTGAGTCCTAATAGCTCTGTAATTCTAATGTTGTACTGTTTTCTGAAATACACTCAATAGAGGCAAGTGAGGGGTAGAGAAAGGATGTTGTCTCCTCTGGTGATTTCTCTTACTACTTCCCTTCTGTTAAGGGCACATTAACATTACCACTTGAAGTTCATTCAATTTGTTTGCTAAAAATCTTATTCTACCTATAATGAATGATGAAAGGAATAGCTTAAATTTCGTCCTTCTCTGTGTTCCTGGTCTACATTCATGACGCCGCCTCGCCAGCTTATCTGGGAATTCAAGGTTGAGAGGCATTTGAAATTTTGTGATATTAAGTCTGGTTCAAATGGCACAATTTTAGAATTGTAAGACCATTTTAAAAACCCGAGAGACCGCACACTCGGTGTCCGTAGTTGGGAAACGACATTACCAGCTTCAGTTGCGTCCCCCCGGACTTCTGCACTGAAAAACAAGCACACATTTTTAAATCTGTGCTTTAAAAAATCAGATTTTTGCGATAAAAAATCACAAATATAACGGGTTGGATCGGTTTGTGTGTGGTGACCAATCAAACGGCAGGAGCAACACACACCCCACATGAACCGATGTCACTCAGGAATATTCAGATTCCAGCTAAATGTACATAAAATCCCGTAAAACCCCGCCATACCATGCGTGAATTTAGAGTAAACAAACCTGTCAGACGATGTAGAAGCAATAGTGACTTATTTTAAGCAATAAAAGATGTAACAAAAAGAAAAGATTAAAGAGAAGAGATGGCGCAAGCAGCGGCTCTATTTGCTGCACTGTGAGATGGATGCGAGTTATTTTGATCAAAAGTCACAATTTTGTGAAAATTGTGACTAAGTATTCAGTTTCACTGCTATGTGGATGACACCCAGCTCTATCTCTCAACCAAACCTAATTCTATGCTTCCACTTTCATCCCTCACTGACTGTCTTCTTGAAATAAAGCACTGGTTCACCCTTAACTTTTTTATCCTTGAATCCTTGAATCATCACATCACACCTGCTCTACAACAGCTCCATTGGCTTCCCATCTCATATCGCATCAACTGGAAAAATACTCCTTCTAACTTTCAAAGCGGTTCACAACTTCGCCCCCTGTGAATGTGAAGGAGGTCTTTTGGACCTCCTTCACATTGCTACATCCTCCAGAACCCTCAGATCCTCTTCTTCTGTTAATCTCACTGTTCCCCCTGTCCGTCTTGTCGCTATGGAGAGCAGGGCATTCAGCCGCTCTGCTCCCAAACTCCCACCTGATCGTCGTAACATCGACTCTTTGCCACACTTCAAGTCCAAACTCAAAACCCATCTGTTTCAGAAACCACACACAAAGAAAAGCTCATAAAAGAGTGTGACCCCGCCAGACTGCGCACATCGCAAAATCTCTTAAGATTGTTGGAAGGCTAAAATATTTACATACGAAATATTGAATGCAATGCAGTGGTATAAATAATTTATTTTCATGTTTTTATGATACACTACCACACTTCTCACAAGTGGATAAATGTGTTCAAGTAAAACCCACAGAAGTAGCAGTCTGTTCTAGTCTAGCAATTCAGCATGTGTACTAAGGACACTATTTCATAAACGCTGCCTTCAACACATGAATGTATCTTTATTTAAACCATTCTATCGTAGTTCTGAATGTATTCATCTCCATTCATCTTCCCATCACCCACATCCACACAGCATGATGCATCATGCAGGTTTTTTTGTTTTTTTTCTATCCCCACATTTTGCATGGAGCTCAAAGAATTTTGGTTTTGCAAGCCATTCCAGAAACACTTGTAAAATTGTCAAAGCTTTTTTCTACTATAGAAGCTTTTTTCTACTTTTTTCTACTATAGAAATTATCCTCTGAAATTATGCAGAGGATAATTTCAGCTACCTTTTAAGAAACACTCTGGTCCAGATCTGGATTTCGTGGTTAACCTCGAAAGGGTTCAGCCAAATAATAACAATAAAAACTTCAACAGTGAAGAAACTCACATGACTGACATGGAGAAGTTTGCTGCAAAGACAGCAACTCGTGTATTCCTGGCGATCATCTGCTGAACCCTCTTCCATCTGCGTTGAACCTCAAAGGTCCTCCCCAAGCTGCAGTCTCTCTCATTTGAGAAGAACTTCAAAGTCATCCTCTGTTTGAAAGTCTGGCCCCAAACCTCAGGTGTTGCAAGAATACCAGAATCCTCCTTTTCAGCCTGATTCTTTACTCTCTGCGGCCCCTTAGTTTGCCACCGAACATTTGGCTAAGAATACCAATGCTGTTTCCGTTTAAAATCACAGCGGGATCTGATTCAAAGGTCTATCCATTCAAATTAAAATCAGTAAATTTTTGTTCTTTGCTTAAAAATTCTCTCCTTGCCTGGAAATTTAGCCAAGACGCCTGATTGGGGGTGTAAAACAGCTTCAGCCCCTCGGCTTTAATTATTCAGCAGGAGAGAAAAAGAACACTGCATAAATGTGGAAAGCCAACACTGCACATGTCCCTACCTGCACTGACAATGCGATGCATGGCGAGCTGCTGGGTCAAAGGCTCCATGTTGGGGTCACGGTGTGGGTAGAGCTCCCAGCGTGTGATGCCCAGATGAAAGCGTAACCATGGAGGTTGGCTGCTGACGCTGCTGTTCCACTGGACATTGTCATATACGTCTTGAGTGTCGCTTTCCCTGTAAAAATTAAAAAAAATTAAAAACATGCCCCTAGCAAACAGTTTCGGAGCTGTCATGCTGTGCAGACACCTGCAATACTTTAGGCCTGTGTTTGTCAAACTGTGGTATGGCTACCATACCACAGTAGGTAGCCATACCTACTGTGTGGCTACCAGGTAAAACTTGGTAAGTTTTACCTGGTGAAACTTACCAAGTTTCACCAGGTAAGTTCCTTACCTGGTGAAACTTGGCTAGCTTTAGCTTTAGAGGAAAGAATCTTCTAGAATGTGAACTGAAAACATCTGCTGGTGGATACTTATGCTGCTGACTATTTATCTTTGACACATCGACTTAGATGAAGGAATAACATCACACCCAACCAAGATTGGTTCTGCTTGCCTGCTGGATTTAGCAAAGGTTTAACACAATGACTAGGATGTTAGCAAAACATGCTAATAGCTGACAAACTCTACATTTTAGCCTTTCAACACTAAAACAACATGTTCAAATGGAGGTTGCACATATGAGTGGGAAAGACTGAATGAGATTCAAATTGCCAGAAGCACATAAATAGTTTATTACGCTATCGACACATGGCGGCCATATTGGTCTTTGCTGAGAAACTCCTCTCTTTCCTGCTTCGTCACCTGATTTTAGGGGGCCTCCCTGTATATTTATATGACTAGTCACTTGGAAATGTTTACTTAAAATATGCAAACAGGATTTTTGTTCTTTTCTTGTGACAAACCCATAACAAAAGAACAGATCCAACTCCTTCTGTAGTGTTTTTTGTATGTATATGTATATATATAGCTACATATCTGAACTAGGGTTACACAGTATATCGGTATCAACGTCGGTATTGGCTGATGCTTCCAATTTTTAAAATGTCAGTATCATTCAGATGAGTAAATCTGGGCTGATATTAAAAACCAATGTTGACTTCCATCTTATACCATTTGTGTTTCAGACGGGGGAGAGGAATGTGACCATTTGGCATTTGTTTGGTCATGTGACAATGATAGTGATACAGCGTAGGATTGTGGGTTGTTTATTGGCTTTTTTTTAGCTATGGCTGTATGAGCTACTTCTCATTGCAATGTGTACTGCTGCATCATGGAGCAGAGAACTGTGTCTGCTCCCTGCAGTCTTACCCATCTGGTCGAATCTCCCACTGTACAATAAGCTGGGAATAAGCTAGAAATACGCTCAAATAAAGAGTTAGCAAAATTACACATATAAAAGAACAGAGTAGATGTGTTTAAGGTTTCATTTGCCTCATCTCTCTTTCTCTCTCTCTCTCTTCAACCTTGAAATTCTCAGATTACTTCCTCTCTTTTAACACTACAGTACTGACCACATCTGGGAGCTCCTCTGACTCGGTTTGATCTTTGGTTTCACTTTCAGAAGCCAGTCGTCCTCAGGAACAGCCGGCCTGGGCGTGTTGTAGAGCGGATGGTCGAACAGCGCCTTCAGCTTCAACATGTCGGACTCCCGGCGTTCCGTTTGGTTGGCATTGCTCTCTGTGTTGTTCTCCGTCGCTTGTTTATCTCCTTTCCATGTCAAGCGCTTGTAAGGAAGCCTTTGAACATTTACTTTTGCTTCCCTTCTGCCATCTTGAATGGAAGAATCCCCCTGAAGGGAGCCTGTTGGTGGCTCTGTGTGCCCTCTGTCCCTCGCCGAGGCGTTGGCGTTGCGCGCCAAAACCCTGAAGTGCATCTCTGGTGGCAGCGGGGCGTCACAAGGCAGGTGAGGGATGGAAAGTGTGACGAGAGCCAGGAGGAGGTGGAGGAAAACGGTCACGAAGGCAAAGGAGAGACAGATTGTCCTGGAGCGACGCCACATGCACCATGTCATCCTCCTGAAAAGACAGGCAAGAGGGTCAAAAGATACACGAACAGCAGGGTCTGAATGAGTAAAAATAAACAGCAAAAGTAGTCATACCTCTTTAAACTCTCAAACAACACAAAGACGTTAGGATACTTGTGGAGGGGAAGAATACAATACGTGTTTTTCAAAGTGTGTTAGCATTACTTTATGTTCCAATTACCCTAAATCTGGGGTGTCTAAAGTGCAGCCCGGGGGCCATCTGTGGCCCCTCAGATAAATTTTTTGTGGCTGCCAACTGCAGTTTTTGCCCATTCATGTACAGGCAAATGGAGACTTTTTATTTTTAAATCGGGGTCAGGATTTCACCCACTGTAAAACTGGCAGGCCACCAGGCTTTACTTGTGTCCCCACCAGGCTTAGTATTGTTTTTCTTTTTTGAGTTTTTTTTTTAAACAATTGCCCTTTTTTTTAAGACTTTATAGTTGGAGTTTAGGTATTAATCTTCCAGTCTTCCAATAATACATAATTATCAAGTGATATTTTAAAAATTTCCTGTCAACTTTAAACATTTTTTAACCCAAAAACACATCGAACCGCTGCATAACTGCCCTACAGCCCCAAGCACCGGGCTTATCAAGTTTTCTGTGGGAAACACTGGGGGTAAAATAGAAAACAGAGAATGTTAAGTACAACACAAAGTATTGCTGGTTTTATAACCAAGCTTTGATAATGAGTTGAACCACGTCTATCCAGAGACTTTTACTGAAAAGCCATTTTCTTTTTAACAATGACAATGGTAAGCATTTTGAAAGAAAGTGAAACAAATCCTGTTTTTATCATTTGCTCAACTGAGTCAAAAACTATTTGGAAAACTGGATGTCTTTCTCTCTTTCCCCATGTGACGAAAGGTTTGGACGCCCCAGTCCTAAATAAAACTGATTACAACTAACTGCCTTAAGAAGTCGTCTAATTGTTACATACAGTCCTCTGCATGCAATTTACCTCAGAAAACAAATAAATCTCTTCTGTCAAGACCTCAGAGGTTTGTTAGAGAAAATTAGCAAACAAATAGCAACGAATGCTAGAAGTTACTCTGGTCAGACACATAGTGGTGGCAGCATCATGCTGTGGATGTCCATTTCTTCAACAGACACAAGTAAACAAACAGAGTTCAGCAGCAGTTGAAACAAAACAAAACAGGAAAACAACCCTAAACATGCAACAAGAGCTTTGACAGAATGATTTTGTTCAAATTTTATTCACATCTTAGAATGGTCCAGTCAAAGTCCGCATCTAAATTCAATTGAAATTCCGTAGAAAGACTTGAAAATTGTTTTCACATATGACCTAGGTAATCTGACTGACTTTAATTTATTGTGAAGAAAAAGAAAATGGGCAGAAAGAAGCAAAGCTATGGACACAGAGTAACCAAAAACACTTCATTAATATTTGCAGTAGGTTCTCCAAAATGAATGCCTCCCTTTTCACACATTATATATTCCATCAATATAAGAAACATGCACTGTTTTGTGTTGATTTATCATGCAAACTCCCCATACGTTGCATCGTGGTTGCGATTTGGAAAACTTTGTAAATGTTAATGTTCTCTGGATGTGTTAGCAAAGCGCTTAATGTTTGGACAAAAAGAGAAAGAGCAAACATGGTATAGTTTTGAAAAACAAACTTCTAAACCATAATTGTAATCAAAATTTTAACAAGGTCTTTAAGATTTTTTTCCCCTTCTAAATAATCTTTTAACATCCAGAGTAAAAAGGCAAGGCATGCTACAGGAGACATACTCACATGTTTCTTTGTTTTGCAGCTTATCTGCTCGTACTGGCGTCTTTTCCAGAGGTACGACCAGACACTGTGTTGTACCGGGTTTCATTTGTCACGTTTTTCTCTATTTGTTTCTCTAACTTCACAGAATTGCAAGTTGGGAGGGCTGCCAGGTTAGAGTGATCTGGGCACAGATCAATGTGTTTGCTCATTACTCTTTAAAACTGTTTGCCTTATGTAATGTGACTTTTCTTTTTTTCTTTTTTTTTTTAATGCCTGACATATGAATTATTGAACACACAACTTATTTCATTTTTTAAACCCAACATGTAATTCCAAAAGAAGATTTTCTTTCTTACAGGAAACATTATTTGCATTTGAATACAAATGTAGTCTTAATCTATTTAAGCTTCCGCAGCAACCATTGACAAAACGATGAATATTTTACCACTCATGGTCAGTCTCGCATGCGTACAGGAATTTAAATCAACTCCATTCACAAACCATGCGCAAACAAAAACTTTGGTTTTTCCTCTTTGCTGAGCCACTGCAATGAACCTGCAGCTTTCAAAGCAGCTGCAGAGAAAACCTAAGACCAGCAAGAAAAAGAAAACATTAGTTTAAAAAAATTATATTATTATATATATATATATATATATATAAATAGCATGTAAGCAAAGCAGCTGTCAACCAGAAGAGCTGGGAGACAGAGGTTTCATGTTCTGCGCTGAGACTTCATCAGGCTTGCCAGGCCTCAGAGAGGATCCCTAAAGATATGGCGCTCCTGTGAAGTCGAACTCTTTAATGTGTGTGGGGGTGTGTTGCTGCATGTTTTATAACTGCGCGCGTGCTCGTTCAGCCCGCTCCACGTGCTGTGTGTCGTAGCCATGTGACACTCTTGAGAATATATTGATGAGAAATCACAGCTTGTGAGTCATTTAATATCAGCTCAAAGCACTAGACTTGGTTTTGTTTTGGGGGTTTTTCCCTCACAGTTGGTCGCATTCATTCATTATTCACTGACATTTGTAGAGAAACATCATAAATGATGCTGGGTAACAACATGTTTTGAATGCAAACTAATATGCAAACCACAGGAGATTTGAATAAATATTCAATTTTTAAAAAAGAAAACCCATAAAACCAACAAAATTGAAGGACTCACAAACACCTCCTCACCTCGAAGGACTGTGAAAACAGCGAGAACTCGGTTGGTAATTATTTCAGTGTTTGCAAAAAAAACAAATCAATATCAAGGAGAGAAATCTATGGGCTTAAGAGTTTCCAACAGCTCTGGGTTTCTGTGTAGGATAACCAAATATGAGCGTTGCAATTTACACAGGCACTTCTAGAGTTTGCAAATAAAAAGTAGACATTAAAAACTCTGTATTCTGTAATACGATATGACTTGGTCATGTTTAGCACATGTGACCTGAAGGTCATTGCCATGGCAGCAAAGGAGATGCCTGTGGTTGGCCACCAACAATGATGCACGCTGATAAAGTGAAGGATGTCTTAGGTGTTAAATCAAGTGGAGTTTACTTGTATTGCACATTTCAGCAAACAACAAAAAAAAGCAGTTCAAAGTGCTTTACACCATAAAAACATAATACAGTAATTAGTTATGAAACAAGCGATAAACATTACATTTAGTCAAAAACTGCTGCACCACACCTGAATAGAATAATTAGGTCATTAAGGCTCTGGAGAACTGATCTACACAAGAAGGAGGCAATTAATTAATTTGACTCCAATGTTTTCTACCTCTGGCACATCTAAAAACTGCAGGACAGCGACCCTTGAGGCCTGGAGTTTGACACCCCTGTTCTATGCACATCTGTGAAGTCACTGTTGGAGTAATCAATGTGACTAAAGAGAAACACTTGAATAAGTTTTTCTAGATCTTGCTGCGACATTAGACCTTTAATCCAAGAAATGTTCTTCAGGTGACAGAAGGCCGACTGTAACTGTCTTTATGTGACTCTGAAGGTTCAGGTCAGAGTACATCACTATGCTTAGATTTCGGGCCTGATCTGTAATAACCAAAGCTGTACGCTGACTCTAGATTGTTTCTCTTTGGGTCAAAAGATAAAAAATTACAGGATGGGCCAGGAGAATAACAGTAAAACCACAGGAGTGTCTTTGAAGAGATGATGACAGGGTAGATAAACATGAGGTGACTAGGAACACGGAATTGGTGGGAAATATGAGATAATAAAGACAAGTTAAAATGTCCACAGATAACTGTTTCTTGACAGGAAAAAGTCAAGAAACAATTATATTGACTGCCAAGAGTAGCACTAAAAAGAAGATAACTCAGATAACCCAGATATAAAACAAAACCTGAAACCCAAACATGACAAACTCAGAACCACTGCAGCCACTGAAAACAATAATTAAATCAATATTTTAATCTCAATTTGGAAGGATTCAAGAGAAACGTATGGAGAAACAACCAATCATGTAGTGTCATAACCTAAAAACACTTTGTTATTTGACGGTAACCAATTACTGCCTAAAGTTTTTTTTTTTTTTTTAAATGTATGATGTTGCTGTCAAATAATTATTAAATACTGATCAGTCATGTAAATGTAACATACATAATTTAACAAGATTACACATCATTTGATGTAAATCCAACCAATAGATGGTGGCTTCCATTGAGATCCTTGGAGATCCTTGGTATGTGTCGAATATGCATCAACAGGCAATAGCAATATGCATAAGCCATATTGGTTGTACTATGGTTTGAGGTATATTTTGAGACATAGCTCAAACCATCATACAGCCAATGTGGTTCTGACAGTAGTCATAACAGGTATTTTATTGACTGCGAGAGGAAAACATGCAGTGTCAAGGCCTGGATTGAACCTAAGAGCCTTTGTATGGCAAGAGGAATGGCCGCCACCAAACTTGTTTCGGTTTTTTGCTTCGTTTTAAGCCCCTCATACTTATACATAATTCTTTTAAAAAATTGATGAGAGTGATCAAACATTCACTAGAGCTGTAAGCTTTTTGTTAATTTCTTGTTCTAACAGTGGGACTATGAGTTGTGTTATTCATATGACTGCTGGTGAAGTAAGATTTGTTTTTGTTTTGTTTGTTTGTTTGTGTTCCAGTGAATTATTGAATGATTTATGTTTTACATAATTTTCAAGGTTAAAGCAGCAGCAAAATGTTAAAAGCACACCATGTTTCATCACAGCCCAAAGCACACATTTCAAGTGCAATAGACTGTTCTCTACTTTTTTTTCACTTCACTTTTTTCAATTTGATATGTTCAGAGAAAAAAGTTATCACAGACATGAAGGGGGGAAAAATCAATTATAAGATTCCGGCAGAATCAAAGCTGCCAACTCAATGTCTTTCTTTCCAGTATTTTATAATTCTTACATGAAATAACCCACAAGTCTCTCTGGAGTCTACTTATTGCTAACTAGATTTTGTCTGCTGTACTCTCTGTCTCTGTACGCCACTGATGTATTATAAACAAGCTAAGCTAAGTTTGATCCATGAAAATGATTCATCTTTTATTCCTTCCATCTGTCTATTCTTGTTCTTTTTTTCCCTCAATTTCCCCAAAGCTTCTGTGCCCCCTTTTTTCTCAGTATGCATTGTAGCCAAAGATTTCCACAGGTACAGCTACTCAAATTAAAAATAGCTTTTGCCTTATGCACCCTCACAGAGAAAGAGACATGCACATTAATAATGAATTGTGTTTTGTATTTCTCAGTTTAAAAAAAGAATCCTAGTGGTGGTATCCAGATGAAAGATTCATCCCTTCCTCTCATTTCTGAACCTCTGATGCCTCAAGTCTCCAATTTCTTGGCTGCCTTCAAACAATCTCCTCTTAGTCATCTACCCTCAAAATCTCTTCATATTCCAACAACCCCTAAAATCAGAATATTCTGGAAATCACCACACCCTTAATCGCTCCGCTGACTTGTAGGAGTTGGCTTGCCTTGATGCATTCATCTTCTTTCGTTCCCCTCTGTGCTGCAATAACACACTTGCACTCACACTCGTGAAAGCTCCACACTTCCACTTGTCATCACAGGTGGTCAGGCGGTTGCTAAGATACAACACTAAGCTTTTCTTGCTCAAAGGCATGCTTTGAATAAGGACGCCGAAGCAAAGCTATCAACAAGTAGAGGACTAACTTTAATACCAAAAAACCAAACAGTGAGACTCCTTAGTCAGCAATGTCTGTCTACCGACTTGCTTTCAGTCTCGGTGGTGAGCTGCTGCCAGTCCACATTGATCTGGATTCAGACAACTTATTGCAATGGAGCGGATCAAAACACCAACACGGAAGCCCCTTTCTTGCAGGTGAACTTGTCTCTGTATGTTCCAACCAGTTTTACAAAGGACAAATGAGGAAAGACGTTGGTGCAGTTAAGACGTTGGAGATCAATACAAACCCTTGTCTGGCAAGTGGCCTCACTGCACATCTCATTCTGTACCTTCTTGCTTGGTCAGCTCGCTGGGTTTTCTGATTCAGCAGCATCTCACAAAGCTTGCCTTCCGTCTATAATCTTCCATACATTGCATCCCAATCTCCCTCAAATACACTAATATAAAACCTTGGAATTCCAATATACTAAAAATAAAACTTGCCATTCATTGAGGCGGTCAGCTGAAAACTGGAAAACCAGGTCATCTAATAAGGATGGAGAATAAGAAACATCATGTAACTGATTACCAAGGCACTTTAATTGTGGTTGCTTGTCCACATGTGGTCTTTTTACGACGACGTAGTGAAGATATTCGTTACTGTTCAAAATCGACAGTTTTGAACAGTAACAATATACTCTGCAAATAAATAATGAAGATGTCGTTAAGGAAGTTATGATAGGACTCCAAACTGAGTCTTTTTTTTAGGCTCCTCCGGTTAAGCCTGTTCTCACCCATTCTAACTTCCTGTAGTGCTAGCGATAGCTTGTAAGCTGGAACAATAAGTAACACTTCGGTTAACTACATGTTATTTTTGACATCTGTCCTCCTCTGCAGCAGAAGGACAGATGTCAAAAATAGCTAACATGTTTATCAGCATCTCTACTAAGAAAAAAATAGATATTTATTTCTGGCTGTCAGCTTACAATTGCGGTTATGCTAACTTCAGCTAGCACAAAGGAAACAGGGCAGCTATTTCCCACGCCAAGAGTGCAAAGCTACTCACCCACTGAACACAGTGGCAAATACACTTTCAAACAACAGGTGGAACATCCAGGGAATGTAGATAATGGTACATGATGGGTTTTTCAATGAGATAATAGCTTTAATTATTCCACAGAACATCTAATTAGCTAGTAACCTTGCTTATTATTAAGCTAGCTATTGTTCGCTCCATCTATCTATCTATTTATCTGAGACAAAAGCTTACTTAGCATATTTTAGTCAAATCAGAAATATTAGTTTACTTTTGTGAAACAGCATTTGGGGGAGAAAAAAAACAGCAAAGAGGAAGTGAAGATCAGCAGCAGAAATAGAACCAGGCACATGCAGAGGAGTGTGGAGGCCTTTCAGCATTTCCCCTACACAGAAACGTGACTATTACTTCAATGAAAGCCCCAAAGAGCCTAGTTCAGAAAGATTTGCTGTTCTCCGCACTCACACTGGGGAGAGATTCTCAGACCAAACAAACTAGAGTGTTTCGTGTGACTTTGTGGATCGCTGCATAAATATTTAACGGCGTGGAGGAGACACAAGGAAGAGGTGGGGCTTTACGTAAAAAGTCTCCGAGGTTAATAATGGATAAGGCCGCTCCTGTGATAGAGGCATGTTCACCGACACACTGTTCGCCGGATTAGTCTCGGCGCTGTTACAGTAATTGCAGAACGTAACGGCCTCTCCCCATGAAATAGGTCAACTAGGTAAACCCAGGTGAAAGCTATCAGTGTATTATGCTGGCATCAATCCCATCAATCCCACGGTATCCCTGTCAAAACGCGCTCAGTCATTACGCTCGGGTGTTTGCGTGCAGAATTGGGTCAGCGATTGGAAAACTGGGGCTGTTTGTCAACGTCCAAAATCTGGTGAACAAACGTGTTTCTAACAGAGCTGTACCAAACCATATGGTTTAACAGTCTTGGATATTCACCCTACATGTCAAATATAAGGGTGCTGCCTGTAAACCGTGAATCTGATCAACATTCACAGGGATCTTTCTCTGACATTTAATGCTCATTAGAGCTGTTTGCCGGATTGAGTGGACCTAATAACTTTAATTATTACTGATAATATTTTCTTGTTAGTCCAGTTTTACATTTTTTATTCATTTATGCGCTTAATTTTTGTCCTCTCAACCACTTGGCCAAAACATTTGCTAGGTTTTAATGTAGCACACATTTCTGTTTTCTCTGTCTTCCAGAGTCATAATTAATTATCTTGTCATGTCTGTGGGATCCAATATGCTGTGTAATGTTTTTTTTTACATAGATCTTATTATGAGTCAGTTTAGTTGATGCAATGTGGCTGAACAGTGTTGTGAGAAATATTTGTCTTTGTTAAAGGGGCCGCATTACGTATTTTCCAGGCACACGGCTGTTTTATCACAATCAAGAAACTATGTTGCCTTCAGTTGTTATGACACTGCTGCACATATAAAACATAACTTAAAAGAAATTTGACTTTACAATTTGATGTCTCGAAATTGGCGTCTGTCTCTTTAAGAAGCTCCTGCTCTTTCTGACACTCGTTGTTTTATCCCTACTGCAGAGTAATCTTTATTTGTTCACAACTAACCAGGTATTCTAAGTGCTTTCAATCATCATTAAAATCGTTTCCCCCCCCACACACACAAAGTTTTATCAATGCAAATAAACTCACAACAAACTTTGTGGAGCGAGTAAATCACAAGAACAAACTGTTGACCAGTTCTGGCGCTTCGTGCCTTGTGTGGGTGTCAGCTGTGGTTGTTCGCTCTTCCGGCGCTACAGGCGCTTTTTGCAGGTCAAAAGGACAAGAAGCTTATGATTTGCATTTTAACTACTTCCATCAGCATGTACAGATCAAATATCAATCCCACTGCATAGAAAGCTACAGCAAGAGACGGTATTCTTCAAATATCACCAAGACTGATAATATGTTTGTCCTCCATTTACGGTGACACTGTAAGCCATGGACATGCATTTTATAAGAGGCAATATGGAGAAGTAAGGATAAGTTTTTGATCGATTGCAATTAGCTGCACTGACTGGTTTAACCGATCCAAAACATTACAAAAAAGCCAGTGGATCAACTTTTTCTGTTATCCTATTAATATTCTATTAAAAGTTTGAGGAGGTAAAGAAAAGTAGTTTAAAGCTTCAAAACAGCTGAGATTGAACTAAAGGTTCCTACAAAATTACAGAGCTACAACAGACTTATTTAGACCGCAGCATATTAATGCGGTAGAATGGCCTATTCAAAGTCAGACCTGGATCTTATTGTATAAACATGAAAGCTAATGTTTAAAGTCACCTGTCATTCAGTCTGAATGAATTGGAGCCAAACAAACAAAACAAAAGCTACAAAATGCTCAGTCTCTAAATGTACAGAGCTGGTAGAAAAAGAGGAACAATACGGACTTTTAAATGTTCTAAATTAAGTAGAGAAGAAGGAATCCGGATAATATGAAACGTTATTGGCCTCAGAGGTGGCAATGAATCCACCCCAACTTATTCAGGATATTTGTGATCACATTTAATGCGACTTGCAGACAAAAGGGTACGAGACTGTGAGCGCAGAGTGCAGCCTGACCTGACCTGACCTGACCTGACCGGTGTTCATGGTGATGACACAGAAGTTGGCAAATCCTGCTGGTATGTCAACACTGATGGCCTCAGTAGCTTTACGGCTGGGTCACAAAGCCCTCCTGTCTTTGAGAAGAAGAAAAAAAACAACAATCAAATAAAATCGCATTTCATCAGAATGCAATTTTTTCGATTGTGCTGCAGGTGGGTTGATTTTGTGTAGGAATGCACATTCATTTTTCACAAGCAGGAATAAAGGAACACAGGTTTGCTGAAGTCAAGCCGTCCTCATCTAAACCGCAGGTGTTTATGCTTTCTTTTCTCTCTCTCTCTACGAGGACGTTAGAAGCTGAACTGAGATTTGTTCTGAAATTCAGCAGCTTCTTGAAACAAGTTCAAAAGAAATCTTGCCTCATTCACTGGCACTTCTTTCACACAGTTTTCCTGCTTATACTGTGAACATTTATAATAAATTTTTTAAATTGTCCGTTGTGTTTTCTTCTTTTGAAAAAAGCCGTTTCACACACTGGTATAGTTAGATTTCTGAAGCCCATGCTTTTTTTCCCCCCAAACGTGACATTTCAACTTGAAGACTTTTGTCAGAGTAAATCAAAAGCATTTGTGAACGGTCTGGACTTTAACTTGACCGTACTAATCTATGACTCTGCTTCTGTTGGTGGTTTGTTGACCTGCTGTAAAACCCACCCACTTTTCTAGGCCTTTCTGTGCAGCTCCTCCAGAGTTAACATGGCTGCTTCACAGTACAGATTTAGCTAAACTGATTCTGAACGACACTCAGGTGGATTCTATGTAATACTTGGGTAATATCTGAAGGCTACATTAAAAATTCCTGTCTTTTTTCTACTAATTTATAATTACAGGGGGAAATGCTAATAAAATACACTGAAGGTTGTGGCTACAGCCAAACAAAATGTGAAAAAGTTTAGTGGGTATGGCGAATTTCACACAAAGCACAATAAAACCAAAGGAGAAAATGCTTTAAAACTAGGAACCGATCAGAGAATTTGGGCCGATATCAACAGATGATATTTTATATCGCAGTTTTGGCTGATATTTTTATACATTTGTTTTAAACCCGCCTTTCAACGCCTTGGGATGGAAAAAAAAAAAAACACTGACTGTTGACTTTACCACTGCTTTTCTAATTCCTTCAAAAGTCCCACAGTCCTTCGCTGCATTGCAGATAGTGTCAAAAGACCGAACCAGCATCACCCCTCCAGAAACAAATAGCAACAAGATGGAAATAAGGATCGGTTGTTAATATCGAACTGGTTTTATTTACCGGGCCAATACCGATATATCGTCACTGACATCAGCTGATACTGATGTCAGTGACGATATATCGTTTATCCCTATTTAAAAATGTGAAATTAGCCACCAAGGAGGACAAACTCAAGCAACATTCTTTTCCATGTGTCAAGTTACTTTTTCTCACTGACGTAACCCCAAATTATGTTCATTTATCATGAATATTAGGTGTGCATTTATAAATTGACCTTGATTTCCTTATTTTGGGGAGATCAGTCGATATTTACAAGTAAAACCAAACTTATCTGTTTTGTAAAGTCTGTAGTTGCTAAAGTTGTATTTAGCAACTTTTCAGACACAAACAAACAAACAAAAAAAAATCGGTATCGGTCAAGACTGGAATTGTCAGGTCGGATCGGTGCACCAAGAATCATACAATTATACCTTTAAAATAAACACTATAAGGAAAAAAAATACTCTGACTTCTAATTTCTCCAAGTTTCAGTTTATTGTACAATCAAGTAGGTTCACAAATAATGGTCCATTGCATTCGATCATCATAACTGGCATCAACATGAGACAATCACAATGCTATATTAATCTGGCTTTCACACACACACACACACACACACACACACACACACACACCTCAGCAAGGAGAAAAAGTGAATCAGGTTTAGTGTTTGTTTGGCTCAGGACACTCTGAGCCCTTAGTCGTAAGAAAAGCAACACCGGTCTTTAAAACGATGCCTCTCAAGTTGCATTAAAATATGTACACATAAAAAAATCTTACAAAATTTATTGAAAGTAGTGCCGTTGTAGAGAGAAAGACACGTGTGGAACGTTTTGGATGACGTGGACGGAAAAAACGTGCACGAAGCTAATGAGGAAGATGGCAATATAAGGTTTGTAAGGGGCGGAAAAAATGTGTGTCCAGCACACACCATCGTGGAAATCAGTCATTCACACACATGCACTCCCCTGAAGAAAAAGGAAGGATAAAGGACTTTGGAGACCCTGGCTGGCTGTATTTTTTTTTTTTTTTGTAATTTACTTGAACATGCAAGCTCGAAAGCATTCAAAATGACGTTCAAGAACAGACGATGGCTTAAATGAAGGGTAAAAAGAATAAAAAATGAACAGCGGCAAAAAAGGGAGGATTTTTTTTTTTTCTCTATCAGACCAAAGTGGCAGTCAAAGTCTGGAAGGTGAATTCCCATCTAACAGTATTTTATTTATGAACAAGTACTTCCTTTCTCTGCCACAGTGGCTGGTAGCTCGGACAAACTGATCTGCCGCGGGTGAAACGGAGCCGGCGTCCGGGCCGGCGTCGATTCCCAGCGCGGTGAGCGTGTCGGCGGGGCGGAGGGCACGGAGGGGAGAGGGGCGCTAAGAGCACTTCCACACGCAGACAGCCAGGCTCCCACCGAAAAACATGTAGAGCAGGTTCTTCACTTCGTGTGTCACCTCGAAGCCGAAGCCCTCGCCAATCACCACGTGCCACGAGCTACCAAACTTCTTATCCATGGACTCCTTTATCATCTTAGCTGCGCTCTAGAAGGAAAAAAATACTTTTGTTTTGTTACAGTTTTTTTTTCTTCATTTCATTCACTCAATAATAAATATGAGTAGTTTATATAACAACAAATAAAGCATGAATTAAAAGGAGCAGAAAGAAGCATAAACTTTATAATATGTTCTCCCTTTTCACATAAAAAAAATTAGCTATTTGGCTCAGAAGATAATTACAGAAATGGTTCAAATACACAACAGAGCAGCTAATTCAAAGTCATAATGGCTTCATCGTAATGCTTTTCAAATTTCTCTTAAGTGCAGAAAAATATTTTGATTGTTCCATAAACTGACACCTTAAACTGAGATTCATCTTGCCGTCATCGCCGTTCTGAATCTAGTTTTTTGGAAAATTTCACTTCCTTTTAAGTTGAATTTTCTGCCTTTTTACAGATCTGTTTTGAATATTGTTTTGTTAAAAAAAAACAAAAAAAAACAATTATGTGCTTTATATGTAGGCCCGTCGCTTTAAGCATTAAATCAGTTAATTGCATGAGAAATTAAAATAAACTCAGTCTATTTGCATTAGTTATTGCTTTTCTCTTTACCCTTTCTACCAAAAATGATTTTGTCTCAACTAGCCCATTTTTGAAGAATAATTTTGTTCACAGAGACTTAATAATTCATTTTATTTGTCATTTTGCTTATTTATTTTGGCTATTTAAAATGTCTTCCAGTTCCAGTGTTAAATGTTCATTAGAATTTAAAGTTTATTGATCTTTGAGAATGTGTTCTTGCATTAATATGCCATCATCATTGACAATGGTCTCAAAATAACAGTACTATAGTTTATTGCAATAACTTCTGGGACAATTTGTCATCCAGAAAAATCTGTTATTGTGACAGGCCCATTTGTACATAAAAATTAAAATATTGTACTCCATCAACTCATGATGTTTCAATAAGTTTAACTGTTTAAGTGTTGGGTTTGAGTGATTTGAATGCCTAATATTAACACATAAAAACAGTAACTTCTGGTCAACATTGGAATATCAAAGAACAGGAGAATGCACTCACTTCGTTATTGGTAGCAAATTTTTCACAGGCTGTTACACACAACTCCATGGTCTCAACCCTCATTTCCTCTGGCATGTCTGTGTGCTGGAGAGAAACACGTGTTAAAGAAAAGATGGCAAACCCTCATTTGCCATCTTTTAACTGACAGTTTCACTGTCAGTTAAAATGTTGAATGACATCAACAGCATAAAAAAGGGGGGGGGAAAAGTTTTATTTTTTTTATTACAAAAACATTTTTTCACCAAGTGCATATTTAAGCATCTTCACGGATAGTTTGGTGGAAGGAAAAAGTGTGGCAAAAAAAAAGAGGTTCACATAAAACGGGAAATATTAGGTAGAGAAAGCTTCTGCGATCATAACGGAGGCTCAGATGTCTTTGCTGAACATTTCCTGGTCAGTTTTTATTGAACAAACAATGGTGACCGCCGTTCGCATCCTAGCAACTGAAAACAACAGGTGAGAAGATGGTGACAAGAGACAAAACCAGATCCTGTTGAGCGTTCTTCAAAATAAAACCATTCCTTTTTCCAAAATAAAGTCACGTCTTGCACTTAAATATGTTTCAATTCACTGTTTGGCAATTACGTGCAACCGTGTCAAATTGAGTGAATAATAATAATCATGTAAATTATCTTTAGCATATGGCGGTAAAGTCAAAACAGGGAAGCCTTGAGATGACTGTGAAGCAAAATCTATTCAAGATTTGGAGGAAAAACTGAAAAAGTGCAAACTATGACTGAAGTGAATTGGAGAATATGTTGCAAATATAGCATCATCGTAATATCAGTATGTACTATTCATATTGCAACGTACTTTTGGGACTGCAGTAAATGTGGGCAATTATATTCCGAGAGTTATGAACTTGCATTTGACATGTTAATGCAATGTGTAGCCTTTTGGACAGAGCCTCACACTGGAGACAAACGAAGCTGCCCAAAAATGCTGAAGGTCACGGAGTGATGGAAGCAGAGATGAGAAAGGGGAAAATAGGCACAGATGCTTCAGGCTGCATTTCTGCAATAATGTTTATTTTTTTTATTGGTCTGATGTTTAAAGTCATGTTTTCTTTACCTTTAAGCGGAAAAATTGGTATGATTAACAGAAATAAAGGATTTCAAACACTCATATGTGTGTAATTAACCTATATGTAATGTTCCTGATATATTTTATATTTATTATAATAAATTTTAATGTCTAATTTATTGAATGGATCTGTGTCCAGGTTGCTTTGCCCAGAGTGAGGTCTTCACAGTTAGTGATGGTTTGTGGAGCCTGGTGTTAGCCCAATGGGTTTGATCAAACTCAATAATATTTGTGTTTCTTTTATATATATATATATATATATATATATATATATATACAAATATAAATAAAGGGTAGGGAGATATTTTTTATTGCTCCTAAATTAAGTCCGTTTTAAACCAAAAGACCTGGGTCTTTTGGAGCTCGTTCAAACAGCTTTGCAATACCTTATTAACAAAAGTAAACATGCATGTGTCAAATGTTATTTTGACCGTGTTTCGGCAAAAATGAGCAAAAGTTTTTAGTGCTGTCTTACTCTGATGAGAGGGAAGCTGTGCAGTCTCTTGTAGTCGGCCTCTTCCTTCTTTCCCTCACCAGTCCCGGCCATTCCGACTCCTGAAATAACAGGTGTTCTGTCTTATTACAGAAATACTGATGATATTATGATTTATAAGGAATATGGACTCACTGGGCAGCACAGAAGTCAGAGAGAATTTAGAAGCTAACGATGCTAAAACATGAGCCGACAGGTTAGCTTGTGATACTGAGCTTCAACAAG
Organism: Brachyrhaphis roseni; assembly: GCA_903066815.1. Lineage (NCBI taxonomy): Eukaryota > Metazoa > Chordata > Actinopteri > Cyprinodontiformes > Poeciliidae > Brachyrhaphis > Brachyrhaphis roseni. Next base: position 96,442 of record CAEFZY010050336.1, read on the forward strand.
CCAGAAACAATAAACATTACGCATTTATTTACGGTCTCTGGCTTTAACAACGCCAATACAACTGATAATTTGTAAAGCTGGACTGACCGTAACATGTCAATAACAGTAACTGAAGAAGGTTTCATTAGCTAGCTAATTAGCTTAGCTTGTATTTAGAGCAAACAGCTGATGGAGGGGGGTATTTTCTGCCTCTAACTCGTCAAGTTTAAACAAACGGGCTGCAACATGAGGACTTGGCTCATGTTTTACGTAGAGTGTTAATGTAATGTGTGACTGAAAAGGTTTACGTACCAAACGTTTGTCCGAAGAAAAACTTCTCCTGTTTGACTCTCGCATCGGTTGTTAAGGAGACGTCTCAAACATGGTACAGGAGCAAGCAGGAAACTCCGCCCGTTACAGCCAGGCGTGGTTCTGATTGGTTAAAACTCTGTCACTCAACGTAAAGGTCGACGTAATCAAACCCCGCCCCCTTTACAAACAACATTTTCTTGCGGTTTTCCTTTTTTTCGTCATCCCCAAACTTGTAATAAGGTCATTTTAAAAATGTAGTTCTTTGAGATAAGTAGAATATATTGTTGTAGGAAGAAAAAAAATAAGAAAAAAAGGGGAAAATGTGTTTTAAATACACGTTCTTAATTTTTCGCCAGGCAATGACATGCAGCTTTTAGTCAATCATACCAGCAGGTGGTCGACTTTTTACCATTTGACAATAAAAACATAGTAATGTAATAAAACATTTTCGCACAAGATTTCACAAAAATGTTTAATATTATAGTAGCCTGCCTAAAATTTAGGATGCATTGGTCTGAATTTTGTGGCTCATTATGACTACAATTGTTTTTTTTAATTTCTTTATTTAAAATTTAGTGGGGGGATAGAGGGGTATTATGGAAATAATACAAAAGGATGAAACAAAATAAATGTGTTGTATTTTGTTTTCTAATTCCTGTTTTCCAGGATGGCGGAGACCAAGTAGTTTTCCAAACTACTTGGTCTCTTTGGTGTCCTGTCATGTAATAGTGTGGCGCCATTAAAACTCCAATTATCCCAAACTAACACATCGGCCATGATTGATCAACATCCCTCGTTCTGCCAGACGGGCCTACAGGAGAACTGAGCCCAGGTACAAGAGGGACGAGCCTCAGGCGTGCGACATGTTGAAAGACAGACATTATAATTCACCAACAACAATGATGTTTTTCAAAAGTTATTTGTCGAAAGCTATATGTTCTCCTCTACTCTATAAACTCCGTCATTAATGGGCCCCAGTTTGTCAGATTGAATCTGAAATCTGTAAGAATTTTCTTTGATGAACCAGTTTCCTTAAGCACATCACTCATTTCACCTGCTTCATATAAACGCTGTTTTTCAGCCTCTTGCGCTGCTGCTTTGAACCACTTTGAGCCTGTGTCCATCACAGTTCTGAAGGAGCTTACTGATCAAACGAAACCTTTAAATTCGCCTGGCGATACGATTCCCCTTCCCTACTATTCCCCTTTTTAAAGACATTTTTAAAACTAAAGGACCTCCTGGTTTGGGTCCCTTGTGCTTCAAAGCATGTTGTTGTGCTGCCTTTGATTTAGAAACAATCATTGATCCAGTTTTTTTTATTCTCTAAACTTTACTTCCCTTCAGTAATGCAGGAAAAAGTCATTTTTCACATGATTAAATTCATTTCTAGAAAAAAATCTGGTTTTCTGAGGTGTTTCGATCTGGTTGTAAAAAGCTTCACAGATGGGAATCTGCTCTTTGATTAAAAAGCAGATTTACCAACTGATATTGGTAATTCTGTTGCTTTTAAACCTTTAACTCAGGGAATCATAGCATTTTAATTTCTTTTTGTGAGAGTTGCGTTGGTGTTAAAGGTGCAGCCTTGGATTGGTCTCGTCTACTTTGTCTTGTGGCTGTGGGGAGCCTCAGAGCTGAATACTAGGACCCTTTCTTTTCTCTATATCTCCAGTCCTTTGATTCCATTTTCAGGACATTTGGAACTTAATTTCACTGTTATGCTTTCCATAAACATAATTCTCACTATGTTTATCCTTTGTTGAAATGCCTAAGTGGAATAAAAGTGTGGAAGGTCCTGATTCTTGAGTTTCAATAATTATTCAAAAAGGAGGTGTAATTTTTCTACTCAAGTGGCTCTTGTGACACCCACCATATGAATCATGACTCTTTAACTCACTGCTGACGGTCTGAGGATGAAATTAGATTTAATTTGATACATAATTCAGTCTACAAATGACCAAAATCAAAACCGTTTTGTCCAGGCAGGATTTTGAAAAGTTCGTCAGTTTTCTGCCTCACACTTTAGTCGTTGCAACATGCTGCTTTCCCATCTGATCACACAGACGAGAACACCCCACTCATGTGCAGGCTGCTCTTTACTTTACATAACTGTATATTTTTGAGTTCCGCTAAGTGTTTATCATTTTAGATCCCTGAATAGAAAATAATAATTTCATCAGTTTGATAAAGCTGCATTTCTGATCACAGGTTACGCTGTAAAAAGCATTGATTTCTTGTCGGAGATTACCTGGATTTTCTTTAAGAGAAACGTTTTTTTAAAAAAGAAGTATCGATCTTATCACTCTAGTATTGATCCAATACCAATACTCAATGTGGTATCAGTAGTATTGATATTTAGATCAATACTCTCAGCCTTACTAGACATCAAGTGGGGAAAATTAACAGCAATTTCAGAGAAATAAATCCAAACGTACCCAGAACAGGATGCCGGAAATTAAACACAACAGAGTGAAGCAATACAGCAAAACCCAATAATAACTAAATACGGCAAGATGTTTTCTATCAGTGATAAACTCTGGAGTACAGAACACAAAAAGCACAAACACTGGTGGACTGTGACAATGTGACATACCAGAACCCTGACAGTGAATGCGAATTCAATAAAATATATTTAGCTGACAACATGACTTACTCAAATTTCTGTCTTTTCAGCTCCAGAAGGAAATGATATTTCTCTTACTTCCTCTCTCCAGCATTGCTAATGAAACAGGCTGCTGTGAAGGTGCAGCCATGGCACGGCTAATCAGTCGGTCTGGGCTCAGGAGGAATCGTGCTGCCTGATTATCTTTTTCAGCAGTGATGGTGAGTAATTAAGCAGTTTCGTAGGTCACAACAGGACATTGATGGGACTCGAGAGACTCTGTAAAACCTGGCACACAATAACCACCGCAGATCTTCTAGGGTGACATGTGGCCATTTCAGTTTTAGCATTTTGCCTTCACAAACCAGTTCTACCAGTCTTATTTACTGTGTTTTCATGTACACCTGAGATGAATAGCGTCATATGAGGAAAATCAGAAATCCACATCAGCTGGCTTCTGCCTCATATGACATCAACAAAGCCATGTTTATAATGAATACAACTTTTATTTGCAACACAAATACAAATACAGACTGTATGGTGTTGTGTTATAAATGATAAACTACACATAATGTGACACTGACATCACAACAAATTTCATTTCAAGGTAAGACAAACTCACCGGTTCAAGTCCGATTTAAATTAGGTGATGAATTCCACTGTCCCATTTTAATTGCGTATCTTATACTTTGTGGCTCTGCAGCAATCTCTATGCACTTCCAATAAACCAGTGGCGAGGGAAATAAACATTAAACAGTAGATTGTTGTAAGGATCGTTTTTGAAAGAAAGTATAAAAACATGCTGAGGCAAGGAAAAAATATACGGTGCAAAGTATTCCTTGAACTTGTCCACATGTTGTGACGCTGCAACAAACTTTAACATCGCCACCTTCCAAAAATGATGCCATTAAGCTAAAGCTATGTTTATAGTTGACACGCTAAACCGTCAACTATAAACGGCGCTTTTGCCAGTAAATAAATAAAAACAAAAAATGACTTGGTGTTTTTTTGTGTGCAATAATCACTTTTGGCAAAAAAAAAAAAAAAGCAAAGGTCGACAATATGATTATTGTTTTATGACAAAAATTAAATTGCATTCAGGCCCCTTTACTCTGATACCAGAATATTCCAACACACACCAGGAAGTCCAACAAAGGTGGGCTGAGGACTGCAGTCTTGGGTGAGTCAAAGTACAAATTAAGGAGATTCTGACCACAGTCAGACACTGGTAATGGATGTAAGAAGTGCCTCACTGAAGTTGTTTCCATAGTTATAGCAGCAGCTTTACAGCAGGTTTTACAGCAGTGAGGTAAAGTGTTCAGCGGCACTAAAATCCATCCGTTACCTTCGAAATCTGAAGGAAGCTTCAACTCCTCATGCCCCATTCAAATGCCACAGGCGACATGAAAGAAAACTCAGTGATGAATGTTTGCAGCAGAAATTAATATTTGAGCTCCTTCAGCTGGGTGAGGCGACAGGCAGTTCTTGTTTTTATCATGAATCACCTCCCTGGGAGAGGTAATGAAGGTGGGCCGTATCCATAATTCAGCAGCAGAGGAAGCAGATTGTTGGGGAAGGGGAGAGGAAGACCCCATGTGACTCTGCTAGCGAGTTGTGACAAAGGCGATATAAACAGAAAGATGGAGCCAAGAATATCAACCAGGCTGTGAAGAAAATAAAATCTGCACTGACTGATTATCTAACCCAGTGACTGGCTGATGACCGACTCTTTTTTTTGTCTTCTGAATTAGACGCTTCTACTTCACACTTAAAGCTGACGCACGCAGCTTTTATGCAAAATATGCTTTTCACATATTTGTTAAAACTGACACTATGCTGTGACAGATAATCTGTGATGAAAAATGTATCACCTTCACCTTCTTCTTGAGCTACTGTTACCATCAGAAGAAACACACAGCTCCCGACCAAAAACAACCAATCAGAGCCAGGAGGCTGGTCTTAGCGCTGTCAATCATCCTCTTGTACTCTGCTCAATGTGCTAATGGTGGGGGAAAAAAATTACTGTTACAGGAAAACAGTTCATCGCAGTCATGGGAGGCTATGCTAACTAGCTCAGCATTCATGACGGGCTAGCCGTTGGGAAGACACTGTAGCATAGCAGAGAGCAAGAAGAACTGGGGGTAAGGCAGAGGAGCTAGATTTTTTTCACAGATTGTCTGACTCATACTATATTATGACGACATAGTGGTACTTTCAACAAATATGTAAATATTTTTTTTATAAAAGTTATACTGAGGCTGTAATGAGCTGTAAGAATGTCAAGAAATGAGCTCGAAAGGTCAAAAACTAGAAGCAGCCTCATATTGGAAAAACACAAATTAAGTATTAATGTATTCGTTTGAAAGATTTCAATTAGTTGCAAAGGACAGAAGGATATTAATCTCGGGAGAGATTAATTATTTTCTGGTGTGTTATCAGTGGGAGGCTGCTTTGTTAGCGGACAAGCGATGTGTGGGCCGATCAGCAGTCACGAATCAACATGGTGCCAGTTAAAGTCATGAGTAACGGCGTATGTCTGCTTCCAGAACCAGACAGGCTTTCTGGGGTTGTCTCTAATGAGCGCTGCTACCATCGCACACATATGCACACGTGTTCTCATGCTGTGAACATGTTGCTCATGTTGTAATCTGACCACGGCTAAGTGAAATTACTCACGCGTCTAAGCCTGCGGGGACATCTGGATCACACTTTCTCAATGCGGTTTTTACATTTGCAAGTCCGCAAACGGTCCTGTGATGGTTTTATATTTTATTTCAAAACAGAGGCACACAAAAGAGGTTCCCGATGATGCAAATGAGGTGATGAGAAAGAAGAGAAAAAGAAGCGAAGGCGATGATTTAGAACAAAGTGTAACAGAGGACTTTTTTTTTTTTTGTCTGGAACAGCAGAGCTGTCATTTTTCAGCATAGTGTTGACTAGATAATTTATGTTGTTTTGAATAGATTTTCATTTTTCCTCTGAATAAATTGAAACATTATTTGAAAAATGATTGTTCTAATTTTGTCAGGTTATGTGTGATTTCAACTTCAAGGGAAAAGTTAAATATGCAACTTTCCTATTACAGTGTGAAGTCAGTGGAAATGAGAAATTCAGAAAATCAGACACAGTAGGAGACGAAAGGGTGCAGCGTTTCAAAAGCATCTTTTCTGTTTATTTGCTTGTTTTCTCTTTTTTTTCTTCTTCAGTCAGATAAAGGCATGAGATAAAAAGCGTTTTTGTTCTTTTTCTTTCCACATAACAGCCAATTATATAACAGATTTCTTCATAACTCAACAATCAGTCCAATCAATCCACCACCACTAAGCATTTTCTCTGAGAGGTTATAATTTCCTACTGAAATATTTCTTTATGGGAAAATCTGATTCATTTGCAAGTTTGTCTTTTTCGTCTCTCTCTTTTTTTTTTTTTTTTTTTTCTTTTTACAAACAGGAAACACTCATGCAGACATACTTATGTCGCCTGGTTTACATTCGGGGAGCATCACAGTTTCACCAAAACACGCCGTGACCGCCTGTGTCCGACGCGCAGTCAGGGAGGCAAAGTGTTTATTTTTTAGAAGTCAGGAGAGATATATGTGTTGTGCAGCAGCAGATTTTAATTCGTCCCCTGAACTGTGGGACGGCGAAGTGTGAGACATTCTTACAGAGAAGCAGGAGAGCGGACTAGAACAGAGCAACATTACCAAGAGGACGTTACAACTTGCACATTTAGAGTCAAACGTTTTACTAAATTGTGGTGTACGCTTTAGAAAATCTAAAATCACAATTACTCAACAGAATCATATGCACTGAAAAACAAAACAAAAACAAAACAACTCTTTTTTTTATATATAATCTTAGTGAAAAAGTCAAAAATTAGCACAACAGCGTCTCAGGTTTCATTTGAAGCGTTTTAAACGACCGTGACGAGCGGAGACAGAACAGAACCTGGTGTCACGGTGCTGTATAAGAAACCTTCGAAATGGGATAACTGCAGCTTCGTACATAACATAACCACACAAAGCCATCAGACCTTCTGCCTGTACAATCCCCTAAGGTTAAAGTGACAAGACGCGTCTCCGGCTGCGTTTCCACTGCAAATGTGCGCAAAAATTTCTCAATTTTCTGCTAATCGTCGGGAAAAGAAAGACAGTTTCACAATTGCTGTGTTGCCGCCAAATAAGTAACGGCATTGAAATCACGCAAATACGTTTGTTTGCACAATAAGTCAATAAAAGACGTGCCATATTCATCCTCCTACCACCTGCTGTAGTAGTTTTGCCAAATTTTGCAACTCATCCAATCGCGAAACGTTTTTATTGAAAAACGAAAGTTTCATCAAAATTGCCTCTTTTTTCCACTAGGCAAATTCCAATTTGCAAACTTATATGGTCAATGGAAACGCAGTTTTGCTATAAGAAACATCCTCATTGAAACTGTAAAAGCCAGAAGCTGATCCACTGTGCTGCCTTTACAAGTGATTCTGTGACTGAAGGCGCTGTATCTGGCTGCAGAAGTAAACACATGTGCGTGTACACCAACACAAATAACAAAACGAATACACCACTCTTTACAGCTCGGAGGCACAAACCGTTCAGTTGACCAGCAAATTTCCCTGCCCGCCTTGAAGCAAAATATACTCTAAACTCCGGTTTGGTACACCTTTAAACATCAGAATGGACTCCTACGTGGACCGCCAAACAGAGCCGTGATTGGCTAGTTTCTCCCTCCCCCCCACTGTGAAGCGTTCACTGCTTGGGGCCGGAGGGGCTGGATCTCTGGGCGGCGTGGCAGGGGTCCAGAGACTCCTTGGTGGCGCCGTTGTAGACGTCTACGTCCTGATCGGTCCAGGGGGCGATGTTGCCCAGCGCCGAGGAACTGCAGTCGGCGAGAGCGGCCACTTCGGCGGGCTTCAGCACCCGGTCCCACAGGTTGAACTGGGACAGCTCCCCAACCAGAGCCTGGGAGGCGTCGAAACGCCCACCTAGCGTGTCCTGGGGTAGAAAAACAAACGATTTTAGCACCACAAACTTATAAACAATTATGATAAAAAAGTATGAAAAATGTAGGAAATGACGGAAATGCAACTCATTTGTCTGCGACTCTTATACACAGTAGAAGTGGGTGAATCGATCCAAAATATTGAAAAAATTGATATCAGTATCGGATCAATATCAGCTTGATACGTTCGTTTCAGATTCCCTGTTGCAATTTTTATTTCATTTTAATGTTGCAGTTTCTCAACCTTAACTCGAAAACAACATTGTTTTGATTTGCTCTCAAATTATAATTTTTTTTTGCATTTTATTTGGGAATAAATGCACATATACTTGCTCTACTTTTCTGTTTATCATGCTAATATGTTAATAATGTATTTTGTAGACACCTATAAACTTTGTCCAAATTCCGTCTTTAACAAAATAATTAAAAGGAAAACCTACAAAAACACCTAAACATTAAAAGCTTGATGATACATCAAACCTAAATAATAAAGAGAACTGATATTGATACTGGTATCAGTATTGGTATCAGCGATACTGACCCTTTATTTACTTTGGATCTTAAGAAAAATAATTATGTGCTAATTTTTTTATGTTCCTTTATGCAGGATTTACATTTTGTCTGAATAACAAAAAACTGTGGCCATCAAGGAAGAGAGGATAAAAGACGATCATCGGGGTTATATACCAAACTGTGTTTTAATCCTTTTATCATCGTCATCAACTCACACTTACACTGACCTACTGTAAGTCTGTCCAGCTACAATACTGCCAGGAAACCAATCTACTACTGTGTCCTCTGACCTGGTTAAACAGTAATGAAAAGGGATCAAAATCCCAAGCCTCGCTCAGAAGCACTGATTTATGGTGATTCTGCAAAAATGAGATTAAAAATGTTTATTTTTCTCCAGGGCTGCCTCTTGTGGTTGTGTGGTGGGGGGTGGGGGGCTTCAATAAAATCTAGTCAACACATCTACACAACAACAATCCATCAGCTGTTTACAGGAGGGATTAATAAAGTGCTAGTACCATCGAAAACCTACCCATCAAATCAACCTGTTTAGCATCGGAGCATCGCTTTATTGAATTGGAAGACCTGCTGTGTGCTTTACAAGGACGATGCGATGCAGAATGAGGGTTGGGTTGTTTCTTTGATGGCAGCGAGGAGGGATAACACAAGATTTTATCATGGTTATGTAACGCAGCTGACTGACTAATGAAGGAGGGTGGCAACCAGCTGTACGGATCAGCACCGCTGATGTTCATGAGGCACCGGCTTCTCATCTGATCAGAACTCCTGTCTACAGGGTTTCTGCAGACATTTAATGGTCTTACTGTGACAGACATGTACATTAGAAAACAGCATGTTTTGTGATTCTCTCTACAGCGTTAGCCCACATGGTGAAAAGTTTTTTTTTTTGCACAGATTGCACCCAGCCTCGTGTGGATGGGCAACAGAAGTCAGCCAATGATTAAGACGAATAATCATAAATTAAAATTACAGAATGTAGCAGATTAATGCTGCAGTATGTCACTTTTACAAAGATGCATATTTTGTTTAAACTGTCACCATGTCGTGACAGTGTGTTATGAGACAGATAATCGGTGAAAAGATCTTTTCTCCTCCACCTCCTCCCAGTGCTACTACTGCCTTCAGAAGTAGTAGTGGTTGGTTGTTTCTGGTTGGTCAGAAACAACCAACCAGAGCCAGGAGGAGGGTCTTAGCGCTGCCAGTTAATGCTACTCAATGTGCTAATGGCGGAGAAACAACTTACCGCCACAGGAAAACTGTTTATCCGCCATAATTGGTGGTTATGCTGACTAGCCTGAGCGTTCATAACATGCCACGCTAGCTACAGCACAGAGCAACGCTTGACAGTGCTAAGACCCGCCTCCTGGCTCTGATTGGTCGTTTCCAGCTAGCACTGGGAAAAGACACAGGAGCTTTTCACAGATTAGCCGTGTCAAACCATTCTGTAACGACATAGGATAGTTTCAACAAATATGCAAAAAGTTTTTTCTATGAACGTTACATACTGCAGCTTTAAGAGTCCTGCCACAACAAAATTTTCTGAGGACACCCTGTGTCTGTAGCTATTATTTATTCATTCATTACAAAAAACATCATCTCCACAAAAATGGCCTATTCGCCCACATTTTCTCCATCCATCTGTCCAGCCCACCTGCTCCTGTCCCAGTATAAGGACTCCTCCAGGCTTGATGGGATGCCAGGCAGCCAGTCCCTCTCCTCTGCCCTTCATCTTGCCCCCCTGGTAGGCCTTCCACACCCCGTCTCGCAGGGTCCAGCTGACGCAGATGTGCTGCCACTCATTCTGGGGTAGGGACAAAGGAAGCTGCGCCACCTAAAGGTAAAAAAGAAAAACAAAAAAAAAAAACATGATGGTGGTGAATAACTTTTGTTTCACCTCCTGCTGCTGTAAACAGCAACAGTTGTCTTTGTTGACATTTTCTTCTACTTTAATCAAAGTGAGTCAAGTAGCTGTCATATGGCTATCACGTCATGTAGTAACTTAACAAATATAGAGATGATACCTGAGATGCACAAAGTAAGCGTATATCTTCAAGTATTTTTTGTCTTTCTCATTGGATGAAAACGATCTGTCTGTTAATCGCTGCTGGTGAGGTTTATTTACCTACGCTTTCAGTCACGAACGCAGTTGCTTGCATGTTAACAAAGTACTTTTCGTACAACAGAGACATAAAATCTAACAGCTTTTTGGCCCTCTTGGTGTTCCGTACATGAGAAGCAGGAAGGTCGCGCGACACCACAAGTTATTGTTTGCTTACAAAGACTTATGCGCTCACATCGGTTGCAGCCCACACTCAGGTTGGCGGCACGAAGACAACGACGCAGAAACGCAGCTTTTCTTTAGCTAAACTGCATAAAAAGTGAGGGTAGTTAAACGTCTCACCGTGGAAAGCGAGGGTGTTAAAACCCCCATGGCTGCGACGCCCATCGTTATTTAGAAACCTCCAGGACACCTTTTACCTTAAACTTTTACTTTGCTCAACTTCAGCAAATTTCTTCCGTAGCGTGTCATTTCCAGCCCGAGCGGATCGGTACCGGTTGAGATTAAACCTCAGATATCGGCATCGGTATCGGAAGTGGAAAAAAAAAAAGCGGATTGCTGCATCCCTGAGGGTTAAGCAACATTTACGGCTGATAGGTGTGAGAAAAGCTTTCTCTACCTTGTCGTTTATGAGCAGCTCGACAGGATTGTGGACTCCCTGCAGCAGGACCAGCTCATTGGGCTGCCCGGGCACGGAGTACGAGAAGGGGGTCCCGATGCCCCCCTCTTTGGGCTTGAGCCACACACAGGCAGTGAAGGCGTACATCTCGGTTATCTCTTTCCTCACCAGGCCGTGCATGTAGCTGGTCCGCAAGGGGAAGGAGAGGACGAAGCCGTCGGGAAACGAAGGCTCTGTCAGTGCTTTGGAGACACAGAGCAAGAGAAATGAAGAGAGGTCGTCAGAAAGCAAGATGCAATGAGAAAGAGGGGCTGACAGGTGTTTACTTCAGTGACAAACCTATTTATTTCAGTTATTTTCGGTAATACTGTAATTTATTTACCCTCATTGCAGAAACTATTATTATTTAAATTCATTCAAAATATCAAACTACCATTAAGGCATTTTTCTCTTCTTATCCAGCCTTAGAAAGTTTGGGAAAGTATAAAGTTTCATTTCGGCATTTTTTATAGGACAGTGTTGAAAATGAAAATAAGAGAATGGAAAAAAATAATATTTGTATTTCCAGGTTTTACTCCATGCTCCATTGCTTTAAATGTGTTCTTTCTTCCATTCCTTCATTCCTTGTATCATTATTTCTTCCCCCTTCTGATGGGGTCCTGGAGCATTTTGGTGTGTGCACAACTAAAAAGGAAGGCAGAACATTTTTCTGCTGGTGGTTTGTTTTCAAAACGTCTGACTGCAAAGCTCGATTGTTGTTCACCTGTTTCTGGCCTCTAAAGTTTTGACAATATGCGGGTGGACATTCACTTAGTCATATTGTTTTGGAGAAAAGTAAAATGGTTGACGAGAGTACTGGCAAAAGCAGTGTTGAGGACCCACGTTTCGATTAATCAGGTCTTGGATCTCCGGGAAGAATCTGATCAATTCACACAAAAAAAAAGCCCCCTCCCGTTTGACAGGCCGTACCCTGGTGAAATTTAGAAAAAGTCTGTGGTTTTTGGGTCTAAATAGAGAATAAAATAGTATTGCGCGGGAAATTTAATTTTTGACGAGATAAGGGATAAATGAGGACCCAGGGTTATTGCACCTTGTCAGGGTCTATGTGTTCTTGAAGCCTCCTGTCTTCTCTCATCTCTATTTATCCTTTAAATTCCCAGATTTTTGTTTGAAATATACCTATTTATCATTTTCGGTTTTCCAGTGGTTTTCGGCCTTGAGACTTGACAAGACAAAGGTTTAAACGACGAAATTAAATCCAAACTTAATGGACTCTATTTATAGCTGTATTATTTGCGCGCCCCCTGTCCCTGCTTGACATTTCCCAACCCTCAGCCCTCATTAGTCATCTTATTTTCATCCACACGGTGTATTTTCCACTGCTGTGATGACCCAGTTCACCCGCGGCGCTCGTTAAACTTTCATTTCGGGCGCCGCTCTTGGTGCTTTCATGTCAGAGCGCGCGGATGTGGTTATCCGCTTCCTCGTGGGTATCGGTTTACTCCCACAGACACTCACTGTGCTCCAGCTCCATGATGCGGTGGTTGACCGAGTCGATGCCCTTGTCGATCTTCTCGTGCTGATCTTGCGTCTCCTTCCTCATGCCCTGGCGCTCCTTCTTCAGCAGTTTTATCTTCCTCTCCAGTTCCCCTTCCAGGTCCTCCACCCTCCAGACGCTCTTTCCCCGGCCGGGGGAACCTTTGGAAGAGGTCGGCCTGGAGCCGTGGGAGTGCGGGGAAGCAGGACGACGGCTTCCCGGGGCGCCCCCCGCTGCTGGGGACGGAGAGCCGCCGGCCGACGAAGATGGAGTCCTGCCGGTGTCCCCGGTTTGGGTGTTGCCGCCGCTGCTGCTGCTACCGACGACCGATGAATCTGTGAGGTTCAGGACTCCGGGACCTATCTCCGCCTGTAGAGTGGAGGGGAAAGATATTAATCCTTAGCAGTGCGGAGAAGCAAAAGGTCAGACACGTACAGAAGTTAACAAAGAAGAAGGGGAAACAACAGTTGAACGAAAAGGCATATATTATGTAGAAACAAAGACGAGGCTTTTACCAGCGGTTTCAGAAAACTTAGAAGAATGTATGGCACTAAATTGGGGCCATAAAGTTTGTTCAAAAGAGAATAAAATTGAAACTGAAAAAAAAAATTAAGCTGAGAAAAACCTGAATATGAAAAGTAGTTTTGAATTTATTTATTTATTTCAGTTTCAAATCTTCTTTTCAATTTTCAAACATGTTTTCTTCCGCTTTCAGTTATTTTTTTCAGGTTCAAATTGTTTTTCTTTTGAACAAACATCATGGCCCCAAATTAGCTCCGAAACGAACCAACGATATGAAAATTACAAACCTCACAAATAAACTGATATTAACTTTCATCTTACCTGAGTGGCTCAACACATGGAAACCCTTCAGCATCTTTGCTCTTATTTAAAACGTTAAATCTGTTCGATTTGAACAACCTTTGAATATATTATTTCTTTAGTGCCATTTTATAGCACAATCGAATAACTCTTACCTTCAGTTGTTATAAATATGCTATTTATACATATGTATCAAACATAAAAAAGGAATTTGACTTTGAAATTGAATGCCTTGAAATCGGGCCTCTGTCTCTTTAAGAAGATTCTGTTCTTTCTTTGCCTTCATCATCTCAACAATGCTACATGCTACATGCTACAATGCCATTAAGCTGTTTACAGATGTAAACAGCTCATGTGCTGTGTCAATTTTCTGTAATTTATACTGAGATTATATGATGCAGATATGAAATAACAAAATGTGAAAATGTTTTTAAGGCACCGTAGGTAAATGTTTTTGTTATATTTTCCTCAACAAGCACGCGATTGCAGTAGGGCCACTATTTGTTCTTAGTCACACTTCATATTTCTATTAAAGAAGTTTCAGATTAAGACCACAAGATGTACTATGAGGTCGTCACGTACTAATTTCAAAATGCTGCATAATGTCTAAAAACAGCCAAGTAATGACTTCATCTGCATCTGTTTTAAACAGTTTTATATTTTTATTTCTCAGAAATTGTACCTGGAGTTGAACTAAGTTTTTTATGGGCTCTTCATTTGATGTTATAGGATTTCATTTCCGTCAAGACATTTGTTTGGTTTGATCCATGACCTTATAACAACAGATTTGGATTAAACCTCATTGTGTCAAGTCTTTCTTAAGATTAATCAATCAATCAAACAAATTTTATTTGTATAGCACATTACAGCAGCAAGGCATTTCAAAGTGCTTTACATCATATCAGAAACAGCAGCAGTGAAAATAAAAACAAAAACAAAAACATTACATTTATTCAAGTTCCATTAATGAATTTATGATTAAAAATGTATTGTGATATATAGAGAAAA
>CAEFZY010050339.1:0-60139 GCA_903066815.1 Brachyrhaphis roseni
TATAACTTCAGAGTGAAGTTAAAGCTTCACCCTGAAGAATTTAGACGAATCTATAAGTGACTGTAGTTGAAAAAATGACATTTGAATATGTCAAAAACATATTCAGTGTGAAGCCTTGGCATGCTTTGAAGCCACACAACCAACTGACCCTGCACTTGCACTACTTCAGCACTCACTGTTGCACTCATTTCTTACATCCTGTCTCTTCAACAGATTTCTTATCTCAGCATTGAGTGGTTGCTTATTTTGCATCTTTACAGTAGTTCATTCTAATTTCTATCCCCATGTGTATTTCTGTCTTATTTAAACAGCTAATTGTACAATAATTCATTTTTTAGACAGCAAATTATTTATTTAATAATACCACTGTTATATAAATATATCTTACATGGAACATGTCAGAGTGAGATTTCATGGAAGTATTTCCTCATTTAACTTGTTGAAAGTTAAATATTATGAGACAATAATTGGCATGTTTTTGTCAGAATTCTGAAGCATGAGCAACCTACTGATGCCACCGCTCTGACTTGGCATTCAGCGGAGTTTGAGCAGGTGGCAAACAAGTCATTCACTCTAACAAAGAGACAAACACAGAGTGCCGAGGAGTAAGAGCTGCCTCACATCAGACATCTGGTCGCATGTCAGTTCTGTTGTCGGAAAGTGTGGCGCCATCGTGCTCTTTTTTTATTCTGCTGCAAAGGCATCTGTGATGTTAAAAGCAATACTGCACCATCATAAGAGGTTTAAAGCTACAGTAGGTAAACTTTATAAAAAATATACTTTTTACATATTTGCTAAAATTGTTACTATGTCCTGACAATATAAGAAGAGATTGATAATTTATGAAAAAATATTAAGCTCCACCGCCTCCTCCCTGTGAGCTTAAAAAATTTGGAGAAACACAATTCTCCCGGTCAGAAAAAAAACAGTCAGACCTGGGAGAAATTTCTTAGCACTTTCAATCATCCGCTGCTCACACACTTCTCTACAGCTCTTGGTAGAGCAGTAGAGGGAAGACTATAGCTCAAATTTTCAGGCTAAATGCATTCTTTTCTCAAAGCCCCCTATTGCAGCTACAAGGCCAAACAAGATCAGGTAGTGACTACGGAATAGCAATTTATTGCCTCGTTTCAACTGACACTGGTTTGTCCACTTTGGTACGCTATTCCATTTTTTTACGTTACAAAAGTGGTCCATAAATCCATCCCGTACCATGTCAGTCTTATTCACAACCCGTCCAATAAAGTGTTACCGAAAATTCTTAGAGTTTCTCAAGTTTCACCTTTGTGTTTTTATCTCAATATAAACTGAACATTGAGGAACAAACAGTGTTAGGAAGATCAGGACTAGAGTTATTAAGACTTTTAAAGTTTTTTGTGGAATAATATCTTAAGCATTGAGCATCTCATGAACCACTGCTTCATCCACTATTTGAAAATGAAAGCGTATAACCCAACCCTACACCGATCCAAGATGTAGCCATCCAACTAAACTGAAAAGCCAGGCATGTAGAAGCGTAGAACTTAGACAGATAATCTACTCCACACTTTCACTATGACAGCATGTAAATGCATTGTTATATAAGTTTAGTCCTCTATGTATCCGTACCAACATGTAACAGCTTTAAAACATTTATTCTTTCACACTATGATGAACCATTACACAGAAAATTGAAAAAAAAAAAGCATGGAATTAGATCTTGGTCTGCAAATCATAGCACAGAGACAATGAAGAAATGTTTGAGAGGCAGTCACTTTAAAATTCTGACTCAAATGTGAGGTTTTGATAAAGTGTTAGAGCCAAGAGGCTCATGATGGCTCTGAGGGGGACAATCATAGCACAGGTTAAAGAAAATGCTGACCTGACAACTATCAGGCCTGTGTGGAAGTGAGACAGTCTAACTTAGCTCAAGCTAAAGTTTAGTCTTTTGATGTGCAAAGCTGAACTACACACAGGACTTGCAGTTTTAATTATAGCACATAATGGTTCTACACCCTCACAATCGGACTAATTTGGAGAAAATTAAGTGTGAGGTAGTGTTTTAAAAATGTTTTAGCTTTACATCATCTTATAAAGTTGTTGTCTCATCAAAACATACCTGGAGTGTCGCTTTGATTCTTCTGTCACGCATGTTTGAGAAATCCTTTAATCTCCCATAGCATTCATTCAGAGCTTCACAAAACTCTTGGAGGGACTGAGCGCTGCCTTCAAGGAACATATACTTTTAATATGGTTCTTTAAACTTATATCTATTTGCTTTACTAAAAGGAGTTTAACAGGAGTGGTATAATTAAGCAATAATGTTGTAGCAGATTTTAAAATCATGATCTTTTTTTTAAACCAGTGTAGAAATTTAAATCAACAATGGGGCACCACATTTGCTTTAGAACAGTGGTTCCCAAAGTGTGGGGCGCAGGTAGCGGTATGGACGAACAAAAACAGTTACACAAAAGTTTATCACTGTAAAGATGGTTTGTAGTTTTGTTGCAACCTGAAGTGTGAAATAAACTTCAGTGGAGTTTGAAAACAAAATATGTGTATACGCTTATGTCTGGTTGAACGATGTGTTCCCAGTTTTTTTCTTTTTTGGGGGGATTTTATTGTATTCCATAAGGGGGCCCAGAAAATCTTTGTGAACCACTGGGGTGGGGGTCAGAAGAAAATCTTTGGGAACCACTGCCTTAGAAGGGCATTTTTGGTTATTTTTGAGTTTTGATTGTTTTTAAATTGAGTTCCTTTTCCACACTCATCTAAACATTTTTTTTTAGATATGTTTTATGGTAAGACCTTGACCTGATTATTTCTAAGGTGGCAAAGATTTTTCTGTAATAAAAGAGACAAGACATCATACTATATTTAATGCATGTATTTTTTCATTCCATTCCAACTGAAACACTCATTAGAGCTTATGAATAATGGAAAGCTTCAGGAGCTCCAGAGACAGACTTTAGTGCAGTGAGTCAGTGTGTGTGGGCTAATAAATGTTTGCATTTTTAAAGAATGTTTCTTAAAGGAAAATGAAAAGAGGGCAGTGAAGCTGAAGGGCACTGATCTCCCTCTCAGTTAAGTGCTCTTTTATGGTCACCTCTGATTGCAAAATCAAACAAAGATTAGACAATGGCTTAAGATTAAGTTGGTTATACAAAACATACAGTCACTTTTCACTGAAGATCAGCAGCTATTCTTTCACAGTGCCAGTGTGAGTACTATGCTGCCAAGATTGCTTCTTACAGTGGCCCCATGTCATGTTTTTTCTTCCAGCTATAACTAACACGCACAATTTATTTTCTCTGCATATGAATCGCAATGATTTTATTGTCACTCTGTTTTTTTGGTGTTATTCTTATTAGCATATAACCAACAGTACTAGTTGTTCCTTTAAGGAACATTCCCAAATTGTAATCACAAATATCAAAAGAAAACAGAAAACTGTTACAGCCAAAGCAGTTCCTTTGAAGTTGATCCAGATTCTGAGCTTAATCCCTCTGACATTCCAAGAACCTAATTGCCAGATTGTTTATTCTGCAAGCAGTGCTTACTTTAATATGATGTGTTTAGTTTGGAGTTGATGATTATCTTCAGATTAGTTATTTGCCTTATGGTTGTTTTTCTGGAGCTCTCAGTGGTGCAGCTGTATTTCTGCGATAGGTTAATGTCCCACTTCATTCCCTTTAGCGTTCATGCTTTCTGTCACCTACTCTTTATCCCTTCCAGACATGTACTCTAGGGCAGGTGCTGGTAATCATCACTTTTCTCCTCAGGCATCCTCTGAGGACACTCTGAATTCAAATGGCCTTGTTTTGTATTTATTCATTTCGTTCCCCCTTGGGGCACTGCTAGACTGATACATAGAAATGGTGAACTGATGTGATATGTGCCACATAGCTTTCTTAGACAAGCAGCCTGAATCTTAAGCAAATGTGTCTGCTTTATGCAGCAGAAGTCATGAAATACAACACAAGTGCTTGACATTTAATTTAAATTCTAAAAGAAAACGGATGGCAGATCCATACCAGAGCTGTTGCACCTGATTTAAATGTGAATTTTCTAAATGAATATTGATACTGACTTGCTGTTGGAAACTTTAGCACTAACGCATCATTAAAAGAAACATCTGTTTGACTTACCTCATTTTTCTAATCCTGCATACATGCTGCAAAGTCATTTACGAACTACAATAGCACAGTAAATTTTCATCACTATAATTATTCTGTGCCCAGCCACAGCTCAAATGGAAAACACATTTTGCTTTAAACACATTAATTGGACACCGGCCTTTAACTGGAAACATTAACAAATGGAGAAGAAAAATCTCCCATTTCTAAACTGAGGTCAGATTTGAGAATGCTCAGAGTTGATTACGAATATGAGCTAAGAATAAATAGCACATCTTGTGTTGCAACCAAGCACTGGTCCTCACAGCAGGAATTAATACCAACTAGAACTGCAAGAACTAATAAAAGGGGTTCATCACTTTCTTACCAAGTCCAGAGTTGTCGAGGTCCCTACTGATGTAGTTCACGTCCCATTACCAGCACCGAGCAAACATGCCTTACTAAAACAATGCACCTCCTATTGGTAGCTTCAGGACTTGGTGCCTGGTAACTTTGGATGTTTGTCTTAGTAGGTACACTGCTTTAAGATCATGCTCCTGTATCTCTTAATATGTTTGATATATGACCATCCTGCTAGGTAGTTTCCTCATATCTTGATGAGTAGTAACACATTTTTGTGAAAGGGTAGTGGCACACATACTGAACATAGGTTCTTTGGGAACGATAGCAAAAACATAGCAAGTAAAGCTAAATACTCACAGCTTTTTGTCTGCATTCCTGTGTCTCCGCAAGTTTGAACCCTGAATAAAATGGTAAACAAACTTGCATCTGCTAAAAAAAACTGTGAGATGAATCCTTCTTGATGTTTTGTTTTGGGTTTTTTTCAGGTATCATTCGTCTCAGTGAGGGTTTGCATGACCGGTACCCAGTGGAGGACTATCTTGACCTGTTTGATCAGGCTGCTTACCAAATCCAGGGTGAGCTAACTGCAAACACCAGCGGGTCACCCAGCCACCCAAACGTCATCATAGGTAAGTCACAGCAACTGTTAACTTTAGAAGCCAATACCTACATCATAATTGGTAGACAAATTCTTAAACTGTAAAATTTATTGAAAATAGTTTGTCAGTGTAGTTGCTTGCAAAACCTGAAAATAATGGAACAGAATCAGGGACATAAAAAAACTGATGTTTTTACAGTTATTTCACCAGTAAGGTTGAGTAGAAAAACATAAACTGGTCATTGATATAAAAGTAATAGCGAGGCTACATTGAAAAACGAAGGTCATGTTGCCATACTGCATTCAGGGCAAAAACAAACATGAAAAGGATGACTGGACATTCAGCAATGTGAAGCACAATTCTCATCAGGAAAGACAAAAGATTTGAATGAAAAGTCTTCTGTGCTCTGAAAACAAATCCAGTGGGTTAATAAAAAGTATTTTTTGTACTGATCACTAAATATAATATGTTTGACAAGGTTTAATTCAAACAAGTTTTTTTTTAAATCTATTTGTTTGTCAGGTTAACTAACACTAGAAATGTCAGAAAAGCTACCTTTAGTATTTAGCTGTGTGGGTTAAAGTGTCATATCTTGATGCATTGCATCCTCCAGTATTGCCAGCCCCCCAAAAAACAAGTGTGCCCTTTTTTTATATTTGCTATTTTCTAGTATCAATCTCTGGACTCATACTGCAATTAAAAGGGGGTTTTCACATCTTCATACCAAGGTTGATGCTGCATGTGACAACTTAACTCCAAAATATTGCATTTATCCAGACTTACTCCAATCAAATTTCATGTTCCAATGTCTGTAAAGCTATGACCTGTTTCTGATTTCTCTTTAAGAACTGTAGTACAAGAAGATGAAGGAACTCAAAAGAGGGTTTTACTATTTTCAAAACAAAAAAATTACCTGATCACATTTTAAACTGTCTATTTATCATTATATACATTTAAAACTGCAGTCCTTATTCTTTGTATTCCCTAAGGATTGTAGATTCTTACTTTGACTGAGCTTCCTAAACAGCTGCCAAAATTTCTAAATCAAGTTTTTTCTATGATATATAGAAGTCAAAAGGATGAAAAGGAACAAATTTGCCGTACTGCATTTAGCCTTCCTGTTACCTTTAGATAAAGTCTTGCTCTTTCACTCTCTTGTAGCCCAAGAATCAGTTCTCTTTTAAACAACTTATTTTCTGTGCTTCTTCTGATTTATTTGTAAATACCTCACTGAAATTATAATAGACAAATTTGATTCATCTACCCTCAGGACTTTGGTTGGTAAAAGGGAACATTTTTTGATTTTTAACATGCCGGTCACCGATCGCGGCAGATCGACAGTCATCAGTTAGTTTCTAGCTGCATCTTTATAGTTCCAACGTATGAAAGCTTGTCAAAACTGCCGACTTGCTTTTGTTTCCACTCTCAACCTCGACACAAAGAGATTTTTATACAAAAGGACAATGAGAAAAGAAAGACACATCTCGCTAATTTAAATAGCAAAATGTTTTGTTCTTTTATTAATTTGCATAAACAAATGCAATCAAGAGTCAGTGTGCCTGGTGTATAATTAAAGCACATTGGATGCTGAGCATCAAAAATACATTTATTCAGGTTTGGAGAGGTTTGTTAATAGTTGACCTTTATAAGCCCCTTGTTGTCTACAGCAAGATTGCGCTGTGCTCTTTGTGCGACATAAAAAGCCAATCAGTTTGCATTAAACTTCAAATCTTGATCTCTGATGAAGCTCAAACCAGATACAAACATCCTACTTCTCACTGTGTTTACCCAAACTAAACATACGCTTTAAACTCTGCGATTCAAGTGCCAGGAAGCTGCTTATCACTTTCGGTCTACTCATCGGTCTATTGCGCAACGAGCATCTTAAGAATGATTTGCCAGCAGAGATCCGAGGGTACAAGATACAAATGATAGCACACCACACGACGCCTGAGACACTGCTAATCAGATCTGCAGGAAGTTTTAGTACCATAAACATTTCCTGCTAAGCTTAATCTTCTGCCTTCCTGTTTTTTTTCTTGTCAGAACATCGCTCTGTGTAAGCTACCCTCCCTCGCTTACTTCATATTAGTTACTCAGGTCATGTAGCAGCGCTCTGATATGTGTGTGAAAGTGCCCCAGCAGTATCCTGCACCGCCAGTCAAGCTGCACCCAGGAGCGTTTTTGGCATTTGTCAGCGTCCTGCAACTTCACTTGTAATCTTATATTTCAGAGGCTGCAGGTAGTGAGGTTGCTCTGCAGGAGCCACTTCAGCAAAGGAGTGTAATTTTTTTTTTCTTTTTAAAAGAGAGGCGGTGACTCAGCTCTAAAGAGACCCTCTAACATCTTTCTAATGCTGGATGTCCTTCTGCCTCAGTTAGCCACTTCACTGGAGTGCTTTATAAAGAAATCATTGTTTTTTTTTTTTAAATATCCACAGCAGGGTGGAGAAGCCTACAAACCTCCTTCCTCTATCAGCATATCCTGTTTCCAGCTTCACTGCTCCTATCTTTTCCTGCCTTTTCCCATCGTCCAAACACTGTGTCAAAGAAACGACTCGGCTGGGAAGGAAAACTGATTTAACGTTTCGACAATAGCCTTTTCACACTGCACTGAGTTGAGCTTAGCGTGCTGTGCTGTTTTGTTTCCCTCTTTAAATAAGTAATCCTTGTAACGTGGTGGGGGAGCGTGCCAAAAGCCCACTCGGTATTCACTCAGTGCTGCGGGAGAGCCCAGCAAGGTGCCAGGCCTCCGGCCAGGATCTTTGCTCTTCGATTCTCCTCCGCCGATGGTCAGGTTGGGGAACCACAGGAACGACGGTCTGGCTCCTTCACTTGTTTACCCGGAGCAAAATAAACCCTCTTTAGCTGACACGAGGTCCTTTAAATAGACAAGATCACAGTCTGTATCATTTCAGACATAACGGCATTAGTACCGATCCAGTTTCACATTCACCGTTGTCAGCATAGAAAATAAGTCTCTTTTTCTGAGGGAGAAAGAGAGAGAGAGAGAGAGAGAGAGAGAGAGACAGAGATAAGGCTTCACTTAGCAGATAACAGCATAATGAAGGCACAGACAGCCTAATGAATCCTGAATATATTTCTCAGTGCAGCCTGATAAAGTTGCTAGGCTCAAATTGTTTGAGAAAGGATGTCGTTTGACTTGATGTGAGTACCACAAGTGTCATTGTGTTGACAGCAGTCACGCTGCAATTTCTCTTTACCACCAAATATGCAATTATGATGCCTACTTGTTTGCTTGTGTGCTCATACTTACATAATAGTAGAGCAAAGAGAATTTTTAGTGTTTGCTATTTGCAAGTTTAATTCAAATGAGTACAATGAGGAAAGCAAGTATTTGAACACCCTGAGACTTTGCAAGTTCTCCCACTTAGAAGTCATGAAGGGATCTGAAATTTTCATCTTAGGTCCATGTCCACTGTGAGAGAAAATCCTGAAATCACATTGTATGGTTTTTTTAAATAACTTATTTGTGTGTTACTGCTGCAAATACGTATTTGACCACTTGTGAAAATAAATGTTAATATTTGGTACAGTAGCCTTTGTTTGCAATTACACATACTTATTTTCCTCACTGTACATGGAACTTGATCAAAGTTAGTGTTTTATATACGGCCCTTGATTTCTGAGGGGAAAAAAAGTATTGACATGCCTTGAACTATTTTATGTTCTATCACATGACCACCAAGTTCAATGTATTTAATTTTGATTTTTTGTTACAGACAAACTACTGTGAACTATAAGGGCAAGGATTCATGGTTCTGACTTTTTTTTCCCAGTAAAAATCTGAAAAGTACACACACATTCACAACAGATACATACTGCTTAGTATTGTCCTTTCACTGATTGGAGACATTTGAATTTCTTAGTTTCTGATCACCAAACAGGCCTGATTATGTTAAAAGCGGTCCAGTTCTGCGCCCAATTCAAATTCTCAGCACATCTCTGGTTGTAAATTTGAGTACCTGTCACACTGCCTTCAATTGGCTTTGAAATGCACGGCTTGTTCTGAATGTCGCTTAATTTACATGAATTATAACTCCTCAACCATCAAAACAATAAAGAAAAGAAAACTCCCATCAGTCATTAGCATATTCATCTGAATGCGTTCATGCACAAGACTCTTTGAAAACATGGACATGTAGTATGTAACTGTTACATATTTTCTGCTGAGGCTGAGCTCTGACCTAAACAGATATGTTAAAAATATTTTTTTCTTTTCTTCCAATTTAAAATTGTGAGGTAGATAAACCTAATTAGTGATATTTATGCTTCATGTATCCTCAGCTTTATGTCCAAATAACATTTGAAGCAGAAATGAAGGAACATAAAAGCTATATCCACTGTATCCTAACTGACATCTGCATTTAATACGGCCTCCTTGAAACCCTTTAAAACATGCGGTTGGTTTAATTTCACGACAAAAACAACCATATGCAGCACAGAGACCTAAAGGGTGGAGCAAGCCACAGCAAGTTTGGAATTATTTCTTAAAAGAAAATCCCCAGAAACGTAAACATGATCTGTGAGTCACTGAAACTATAATAAACGTAGCAGAAACGTGTTTCCATATGTGTTTTTGCTTTAAGGCGCAGCACCGTTTTTTTAAGACTCTGATTGCGCTCGTTCCTCATTTTGACCACACTTGGTGTATTCTTGCAGGAGAAGCGAGTGCCTCCACCATGTGGGATAACAACGCCTGGGTGTATTTCTATGACAACACCACAGAGGGAGAGCCGCCGTTTCTCATCCAGGACTTCATCCATGCCCTACAGCCAGAGGCCCGCTTCATCATTATGCTCAGGGATCCAGTGGAAAGGTTGGAAGAATTTCTATCACACTGCCCTCAATTGGCTCTGAAATGCCTGTAATGATGCAGGTCTAAAACATGTCCCTATCACAGCTGTTTACCCTGCTGACACAGAGATGCTTCACCACTTTATGGGAAACAAGAGCTCTGGCTGTTATGAAGGATGTGTTTGGCTTTTACTGGGGCTGCCTGTCATATAAGTTGTTTTGTGACACATTTATTGAACCTGTGCAGAACTCCCTCCTGAGTGCCTGACACTCATTTTAAACTTGGCTTTATTATTTGCTTATTTCTTCACACTAAAGAACATCATGTTTGTTGTCCACACTTGTGTTAAAGAATTGCATATTGTTGATTAGATTAATCATACTGTTTGTGTTTATTATGAAGTAAAGAAGACAAATAAGATTGCTATTACTACTAAAAACAATAATGATCGTTATGATTACTGTCATTATGACCTGTCCTGGGAGTTTTTGAAAAATAGTTGATTCTGGTCACCAGTTCAGTTTATAACAAAATAGCTTTTTAATTTAGAAAGATACTCTGGAGGCATTTCTTGTTAGGCTTCTCACACTCTTGCATTGTTTGCAGCCGTCTAAGAATCTGGAGTAAAAAGAAAGATTACTCTTTAATGCATATAAATGAAATACATTCAATCGAAATCCATTTGCCTTTAGCTGGGAATTTCACAAACCTGAAAAGGAAATGTTAACAGTGCCTCTCTGTTTTCTTCTAGGCTTTACTCTGACTACCTGTACTTTGGAATTGCCAATAAGTCTGCGGAGGATTTCCACGAGAAGGTGTCAGAGTCCCTGCAGCTATTCGAGGGGTGCCTTATAGAATACACAATGCGCTCCTGTGTGTACAACACCACTGTCAACAACGCAATGCCAGTGAGTGGTCCCTCCTTCCTCCTTTTGTCTGGCAGGCCTCCTTCAAAGTGAAATTTAGCCACCAGTTTATAAGATGGTGGGAAAAGACAAGTAGCAAAGGCTTGAAGAAGGAAAGAAGGAGGGCAATCCGCACTTCATTAGCACATGTTAAAGGACCTTCATAAAAGAAAGCGTAGCCTCTCTGGCTGCAACAAAACTTAGTTCGGCAAAGCAATGAACCTCCTTAAGACCATCAGACTAAATCTTTAGAGTCAGCCAGTTCAGAGCCCATGTATTAGGATCCTGGCCAGCTTTTCCCACAGTACTCTGGAGCTGACTGGGTTAGAGGAGGAGGAGAAGGAGTCTCGTCAGTCCTTTTTTTGGCTCCACACAGAAACTGTCTGGTATTTAGAGGTCCTGCTCTCCAGCTGCCTCCAACAAGCTTGGTGACCCTGTGAGGGCAATGCCTGCTCTCTGCAGCTGTTCTCAAAGTCTGTCCATTGATAGTTATTAATGCATGTTGAAAAGAACTACAGTTGTTTGCGCTGTAGTGTCAGATTAATAAAAAGATAAATGTCAGCAAGACACCTAAAGTAGCCTAAAACTAATGTGAGTAAGAAGTTTTAGGAAGTCAAATTACTGGTTTTAGACATAATCTGGTAAATTATGTCTAATTATGCCTGGTAAAATGTTGTAATCAACCTGACATTTTTTCACATATTGCTCAACATTTCTCCTGTAAAGTTAGACTAGTAAACAAATTAGTGTGAGGATCAAAAATAAAACAAAAGAATGCTATAACCAAAATAACCACATTGCACTACAACTTTTGAGTCACCTTTTGATTTGATGTCAACATTTTGTTTCCTTTGTAGCATACCCTACCTCAAATATATTGTGTGTGAGACCTGAAATAGGCCCTTATTCATATTACCATCTTTCAAGCCATAGTTTGCAGAAAAGAAATGTTTCAGTAAGGAATAGGCTACAAAAGATGTTAGAGTATTATATCTTGAATCAATGGTAAAAATTATTCAACACTTTACCTAAAAGTTGTGAATAAAATTATTAGGAGTTGTAGATATGTTCCACAATAAATTAGGTTACTTATGGAATCACTAAACTCTACTTTAAATTGCTTAGTAAGTTAAAGAAACACACAAACAAAAATATTCTAAATTTTATTATGTGAGAACAAGCATTCAAAATACCATTATTTTTAAAATATTCTAACAGTTACTATTAATAAAACAATAATAATAACAGGCAATCTGTGGGACTGGATTTTTGAGTCTCTTGCCAATGTTTTGTTTCTGTTTGTAAAATTACAACCCATATAAAACATTATCTCTCACAACTCCCCAAAATAAATATGTGCACTTACTCCCATGATCATACTCTGGATTCACATGGAGGAGCAAAGAAAGCTTTGAAAATATTTTCCTTCTTCTCTTAAAGAAGAGGCTGCATACACCACTGTGTTCCTCTTCAAAGAAAGCCATATCTTAAACAAAACCGGATGATCTAAGGTTGCTTCTCTTGTTTTGTTCCCAACAGGTGAGACTGCAAGTTGGCCTTTACATTGTATATCTAATTGACTGGCTGACTGTCTTCAGCAGAGAACAGATTCTGGTCCTGAGATTGGAAGACCATGCATTCGACAGGAAAGACACAATGCATAAAGTCTTTGATTTTCTTAATCTTGGTAAGTAGGACTTAATGATTTTGGACAGTATTCTTAAAATTCACGTTCACAGGCACTCACTGTCTGGTCTGTCTGAGGTTTAGCTTTTGCAAAAAAAAAAGGGGTAAAATCATCATGGGAGAGACATACCCTCAAAAACTGGTAGTTGTAGTGAAAGGTGGTATTGACTTATTTGGTCAATAATTTAAAACAGTTTGTCCTTTTCCGCCAAATTGAAATTTTTTGAGTTATTTTGTGTTTGTCTATTATATTAAATCCAAATGAAACATTGGGTAGTAACCTTACAAAATGGGAACAACCTTAAATGGTATTAATACTTTTGCAAGGAGCATTGTGTGTTCAGTTTGATATTTTCTATGAGCGGTCATTTCTTACTGTCAGCTGGCATTCCTTTATTACTGGGTGCAGGAAGAAGTGAAGTGACAGAGTTATTTGTGTGTTTTACAGGGCCATTGTCAAAAGAAATAGAATCACAAATCACAAGAAGCCCAGCATCAAACACCAGGAGACCAGCTGACAAGAACCTGGGACCCATGCTGCCTATAACTAAAGAAATTCTGCAGGACTTCTACAAACCATTTAATGAGAAACTGGCAAAAGTGCTGCAACAAGAGTCCTTCCGCTGGGGAAATAATTCCGAACTCTGAACAAAATTCTTTCAACAAGAAGGAAGAATGCAGAGCCCCACTTTTGGGTTCATCTCTTTTAAGTGCCCATAGAAAAATCTAAGTATTTTAATGTGAATTATTTTTTAAGTTATAAGAGCGGAGATGAATCAAAGATAGAAAATAACAGTACAAGAAAGTGTGGTGTTTTTGTGTGATTGTGTGATTGAGAGAGGAAGAATGATAGACTGTAAGTGATGCAGGGAGATCTTTGCTTGTCCGTTTTGTGTCCAGACATATAAAATTAAATTGTGAATTTCAAATATGGAACATAAGATCTCATCTTTGTTGTCTTTATTGGTTTGATCAATACAAACAACATTAAGACAGAACTAAAAATCTATATATGTTTCGGTTTGGTATTCCAGTCAGAGTTTTTTGCGAACACTGATGAAAACAGCCAAACACAGCTGATTACTAAGACAACAGCACCCTCTTCTGTAACCTACATGCCACTACAATAAAAGAACAGCTGAGAGTGAGACTTCTAATAAATACTTATATTCACTCTCTATTTCGACTTATCTAAGCCAGAGTGCATCTTGGAGAGGTTGCCAGCCCTTGACATACCTAAGGGCAATTTAAACAAAATAAAACATATATTCAACATGTTGATTGTTCAGTTTAAGTTCACTAGCTATCAAAGCAAACCTGTTGAATCAAGAATCACTTAAACAGAACTCATCTGACAATACAAATTTCTGTTTCTCAAACAGAAACTCAAAACATCATGTAACATCATGCTGTGCTTTGGCTATATACACTATAAACTTGCCAGTTGATGGTTTAAGTTATTTCAGAAAACTGGTTGACCATTGGTTGATTTAATGCTTCAGACACTTACTTACATTGGATTCACCTGGGAGCGATGTACCAAATCAGGACAGATTTAGAAAAAAGTCCAATGGAAATGTTTAGAAACATATTTTGACAACTTGTTCAACCATTTTTCACATAAAGACTCATGAGACAATCTTTTGCTTTAATGTTGTGGAGGTTCAGACTATTCAAGAGATCCATGTAATACATTTTGATCAACATGAAAAAAGCAAATGAAAATGTAGAAAACAGCTCTTTCATGTACAAAAGCATTTGCAACTTGTTTAAAGACCAGACGCAGGGGCAAAGTGCAACCCATAGCTGTAAGACTGAGTCCATGTTGCAGCGGTTGCTGGTTCGAGTCCCAGCCCAGTGTTCTTTGCCACATGTCTGAGTGGAGATGGCTGGTTCAATTCCCGCTCTGCCCACCCTTATCATTTGTGTCCTTGGACAAGACACTTCTTGCCTGCTGGTGGTGGTCAGCAGGCAAGAAGCTGACCACTTATGGCAGGATTATGGCAATCTCAATTTCACATAAAAGGCCATTATCAATAAAATGTATTACTATTATGATTACATATAAATATTTAGCATGACTTTAACTTGAATATGTATCATACTCTAAATTCAAAAACATTAAATAGTACTTGAAGTATGACAGTGTCCACCAGAGGGCAGACAGTTCCTTTGAGAAACTAAACAAATATCCAAAATACCTCATTTTCAACCCTTTGAAAGCAAGTCAGATGTCAGTAATCTGGTCGTTTGGCACTTTTCAGATTCTCCCAGTTTCAACTGAAAAAATGTAACTTGAAGCTTTTGAACTTCATGAGATCAGTTTAATGTCCATGCTGCAATAAAACAGGTAATGCAGTACTCCTGTTGAATAGTTACACATCCCAGGGAGATATTCCTTTTTAACTTTAATCAAGGCCATCTGAAGAGAAAAGAACTGACTGAATGACATTTGAATATTTAACTTTTCGAAGGTCTGGTTTATAGGTTCAGTGCCAATGAATGCCTCCAACCAACTTTAATTTCCTTGGAATTTACCATTATTAGTAAAACTTTCTGCAGTTTGGTCTGTGCTGTATCAGTCTACAGTGACTGACGGGGACCTGGATGATTACAGACCAAAGAAAATGTTGGAGAGCTCCTTTCAAATGCACATTTAGTTTTACATCTGGCTTTTCCAATGCTTTTTATTGCTTCTGTGCTGAATTTTGGACACAGTATAATAAAAGTATAACATGTTGCCATGAAAAATTATTGTTTTTTCAGATGCTGAACGTTCTCTCAATCAGCCATTTCATGTGGAATTAATTTATTATGGTAAGAAAGACTTAATATTTGGCCTAAAATTCAGTCCAGCACAGGCCAAAGGGAATAGAACAGCATAGTTCAGTATGCACCACTGTGACAGCAGATAACTATTAGCACAACTAGCTAAGGCAAACACCGTAAATCATTTAAATGTAGCAACAATAGTGCTTTATAGCTAGGAAAAGCTCAGCAAAAAAATACAATGAATATCATCTTAGCTAATCCTTTCTGGGGGCAAATTTAATTTTATCTCTGCCCCAATGCATAAGCAATGAGGCATCTGATAACATATGCATTCCAAAAGATTATATATTATGGGTTCAATGCATCTTTAAATTCTCTCAAAAGTTACCTTATTTTTACCACTTGTCCCCAAAATCCAGATTTGTGAGTGTATGACTGCATGGTGTTAAAAAGGCATATAGTCTTTTAGCTAAATATGTAACATTGCTTTTAGTGCACCAAAGTACCTTGTGCCATGTGTTCTCAGGGTCCACTACACAGCTTATGGCAAGATTATGGAAAATGCATTCCCAGTCCATAAAGACCAGATTTCTTGAGAATGTGACTAATAGTTGTCTGTAACTCATAGACCTCTTGATTGCTTGACCAATTAATGCACTCCTTGCTTGACTTGTCACATTAGGTAAATTAGGCCATATTACGGATCTTATTTTTTCATTTGTAAGGTACAAATGAGAGAGTATTAGGGCCAAAAACATTAAATTACAAGATAAAAGTTATAATATTATCAGAATAAATTTGTACAATAATAAAATCATAATATTACGAGAACAGTCATAGTATTAGGAGAATAAAAAGACTTTACTTTCATAATTTCATTTTTAAATTTTTTTTAGCATGGCCCTAAAACTCTGCCGTACACAGTAAATATTGTTCATTCAGTTCATCCACACAAAAGTCATAACTTCCAGGTCGAGAGTCTTGGTGTTACTGGCAGCATGGAATGGGATTTAGACTTTGCCCTTAAACTGGATTTACTGACAAAATGGAAAAAGAAGCCTTTACTGTATGCTTCCAGTTCCATTATCCTTTAGGTTCCATTGACTTGAAAATGAAGTAATCTCAAAGCCAAAGGCATGACGATGGATTCCCTGACCCTGCAACACAGAGGCAGGCCATTTCAGGTCATATTTGTGGGATTTACAACAGGATGTTGGATATTACTGGAGGAAAAAATGTTTCAAAGACCATTTCATATCAGCTTGGATAAACTTACAAACAAAGCTTGTTTAAAGCCATATTCCTTCCCCTTCTCCCCCCCATCCGTCTTTTCCCTCCATCACCTCTGCCCTCATCATTTACTCCTCTGTCTAATTATTAATTTTCATAATGTTGTTCTGATGACTCATGTCCCACATATTTTTGCTTTTTAGTACTTAAAAAACTGTCACGATCACACTGAGGTGAAAACTGAAAAAAAAAAAAAAAAAACTTTTACCAACATATTGTTGAACAACAAAAAAAGGGAGAAAGTCCTGATTTGACTCCCATCTTTACCCAGTTCTGTTTATGGAGAATGGCTTGCAATAAAAAGAAAAGTTCTGAATAAACAAGTTCATGCATCCATCATGCTCATTGCATGCTCTGATGGTCTGCCAGTTGTATTTAAAAAGGCTAAGTGATGCCCAGTAGTGATCACTGATAATGGAGACGACGAGGAATCCAAGAATAAAAAAGACAAAAAAAAAAAAATATCTGTCTCTGCTTGCATGACTTTGCAGTTATAATAAAAAACATCATGTAAGTAATTCCATCATATTCTTTTATTGAACGGCAGAATAAGCTTCAGATATAAAGCAGAAGAGCCAGGCATGTCCTTTTCTGTTCTTTTCCCAAATATTTGTTGGAGAGGCTGGGCCCTAAACATCTGTTTGTGATATACAGTGTTATGCTGTTTTATCTGTTTTGGACACGTGCAGTAGGAACAGAAATGGTCCCTGGCAGAGGATAAGATTTCCTGTGTGTTTCTTTAACTGGCTTGCAAAATGTAGTTTTCAAAGTTTTATCCTCATTCAGATATTTGTTTATTTGTCCTTTTGGGTAATTTAGCTATGTTTTAGGTGTCTGGAGGTTTCTGAAAATGATTAGTGATCATTACTTAAACCAGATGTCTTTTTTTTTCTTCTCAATAGTCTCTTTTGAGTGCTGCTGTGTCTCTGTCTAGCTGAGCTGAATGCACCCAGGGTCATTGCTCCCCCATCAGAGCTGAACCAAGCATTTCAGAACAAGAACAGAATTCTAATGTGGTTACAACTGCGCCTAGGCGGAGCTTCTCCTCGACGCACTTAAATTGACAGATGTCCTTTCAGGAGCAAAAATTATTTTGTTTTCCTTTATAATTTAATAAGGTCCCACATCTACAACTGCATTCCTAGAGACAAGAGAAAAGTTTATTTTGTTTTTTCTTACCTTGCTTAACATTTTGACACTGTGTTCACGGTCGTCTTCTATCAGAATCATGCTGTCTTTCACTTTTAAATATTGCTGTGTTTTGGTGTTTGAAGCTGGAGCCCCTCCCACCATAATGGATACACAATTTCTACAATTTGTGTTCAGTCCAAGACCTTGTGAGTGATCTGAAGGACATATTTGGCAGCAGGAGATCAGAAAGCAGGTTCTTCTTGCACTCACTGGCCATTTTGTTGGGTACACCTTGCCAGTGGATCCCCTTTTGCCTGCAGAACCATTCTGATTGCTTCTTGTTATTTAGATTTACCAAAGTGTCCTAGACATTTTCAGAGATATTGGTTCTTATTCATAGCATCCCATAGATTTGTCAGCTCCAAACCCATGATGCGTACCCTACATCCATGCGAGTCCCAAAAGTTATTTCCACCATTGGATTACAGTGAACTTATTGTCATGTTCAAGAAATCAGTTTGAGATGATTCAAGCTCTGTGGCATCATGCTTTATCCTGCTGGATGTAGCTATCTGAACAAGGGTACACCACATTTATAAACAAATAGACATGGTCATCAGCTGATTTGAGTGTTTAAAAATCTGAGTGTTGCTTAGAATGTTTATTTGGGGCAACAAACTGTGCCAAGAAAATCGTCATCCTCCTAATCATTTCACCACCGTCAACTGTTGATACATTTTTGTCAAAAGAGCTGCCACAGAATAAGACAGAACAGAACCTTGGGACACTTCAGACAGGCCAGCTCATGAACACATAGATTCTCTGAGACTTACAGGAAACCATCTGTGGGAAAGGTATAACTTAAACTTATGGTTTTAAAACTTTTTTGAAACTATTACAATTGGCTACACTTTAGTACTCAGAAATAATTTCATATATCTTAATTTATATGAAAAATGAATTAAGTAGCACTAAAAGCACAAACAAATGAGCTGTTTCATCAATTTGACGTTTGATTCAAAGAGAAACTAATCAAAAGAGAAGAACAGTGGAAACAGTAGAACTCCCACTACCAGCAAAATTATTTTGAAATTAGAAATAAAAAAATGTTATAATTTTCCAAACCAGACTTTGAAAGAAATAAACATTTCTTTGAAAAGTTATTTGCTATTTTTGATTCAAAATGCAAAATAAAGAGTGCATTTTGTTAAGCTGATATTTTTTTTTGTTCTAATATCTTATTGTAGATATCAAAAATACCATGCATTCACAGAAAATCAACTGAGCTTTTTCAAATCAAGAAAGAAAAAACAATCATGAAAATTACCTGTCTTCTAATGCCTTAGACAAATGTCCGATCTAGCTCTTCTATTATAAAAACAAAACATATGACAAGTGAATATTGATGTACCTCTTAAGTCACTACAAACACATAAACAGACTCAGGGTTCATATCTCAAAGCTTTCCGTTTGTCATGTGTGGTGGTGTTTAAATTGACCATTATCGTCTTTCACACAGTTTCCATGGACACGAGAAGTCCACCGCTAGTTATAATCTTCTGTGATCATACAGCAATCAAACATGTTCACAGCTCAATTCAGTAAGTTTCTCAAAGTCCATACAGCTGTTTGTATTTTCTTTTTTTTTTAAAGAAAATATCCCTCCCTACAAATTACATTCAAGACATTAAACCTGCAAATACAGATTGTTATATTCTTCCTGGTGTCAGTAGCATGAGAAACAAATATTTTTAAAAAGAGAGACTTTAGAGTCCTACAATCGTTATGGTGCACTTAGTTTTAGATCACAAAGAAGTCAAGTATGTATTTTGCCTGATTAAGTGGATACAGCATGAAGTTTTAGTTATATACTTAATATTTCTATATGATGTGTAATATTGCTTTGCAAAATGTTATGCATCTGGTTGTAATATGAGAAAATGTCAGAACTTTGCTGCAAGAAAACCTTTGCAAAGCACGGTCACTTACTTTTGCTTACTTTCCGAGGGGATAAGTAATACAGTGTTGCCAAAACCCCCCCAAAAAACAGTCTTTTAGATCCAGTATGATCCTTACCAGCAACGTATTACTGTACATTAATCTTTTCCCTTTTCAGATTCTTTTAGTCACCCTTGCCTTTTCATCAATTACAAGGTGACAAAGTAGCAGCAGGGAGGTATTTGCAGCTTGCCACAACACTGTCATTGTAAGTACTGGCATCCAATTAATGGGAATACAGCCAGGGATTTCTTCCTAGGAGAGATTATGCGTGGAGGCAGGAGCCGTCACTCTCCTACCTTCGGCGTTCTCTGCTTAGAGAGATGGGTATTGTCAAAACAGCCATGCCTTGAGCTGCTCTGCTTCACAGCCTGATAAGGAGCTGGTTGGTCTGACTCTCTGAGACTAGACAAGGTATTTTAATGCTGACATTCTGCCTGGTTCAAAGAATATGTTTGTGAAATCCTGCAATGCTTTTAAAGATGTTGGTCATGTCTTAGGTCTCTTTAATACATTCTGTGAAAGCGATATTTCCAGTAATGCTGACACGAAAGAAAAGCAGGTTTTCACCAATATTAATGAAAGCATCCACAATTTAAAGTATCTTTTGTAAGTAAAACTAGCACAAAGATGAGAATCACCATAAATCAGACAAAAACAAACATAAAGAGTGAATAATTGATGGTTATTGCATGAATGCTAGTTTAATGTAATTCACAACCTCTAATAGTTTTTCTTCTAGGATTACTCTGTATCCACCTTTCTAGTAACTCAGACCAGTTTGCCTGTCTTTGATAAAGATGGGCATTCCATAGCATAGTGTTAGCATAATGGTTCACAGATGAGATGGCGTGTTCATGTTTGTAGTTTTTCCACCTGAGTTAATGTATTGCATCTACGCCAAAAATGTTAACTCTTTAGGATGTCTCATGGCTGCTTCTCAGTTTAAGTTGACTACAATGTTTTGATAGTTTTGTAGTTCCATATTATTTTAATAATTGAATGATGAACTGATCAGTGCCTGGAGTAGTATTTTATAACCTAACAAATCACATGGGATTATAGAAAATAGTGATGGAATTTATGGACATAATTTAGGAGCTAATGATTTCCTGTTAATGTGCAGCACGAATTCTAGCTTAAAACAAGTAAAGCTGAACCATGACATAATCCATATCACTTGGTTAAATGACTGGGGACATTCTGTCCTCTAACCTTTGCAGAAAAACCTGCTTTTGATGCTTGCAAAATGTATACTTGTCCAAAACTGAGTTACTCTAATTTCAAGAATGATACATAACGCAATATTATTTTATAGTTCCAAAAGAACATTGTTTCCGGATTGACTTATGGTTCCTTAGGATTCCAAGAGGGGGCATAGTATGTAGTTGTCAGGCTTACCAGTATATCTCTGGTACCAGTTCTAAGTTTGGCTTAAAAAGCCAAACTTAGAAGTTTTAGATACAGTTTAAAATTATTGTAGGCATGGGGGACTGTGATCCATCGCATTAGTAATGCTCCATTGGTCCTACACTGAAATATTAAGTCCTATGATGGACTTCCAAAGCTATTTTCTTTACACTTTGCTTTCAAGTGGAAATAAGTGAAAAGGCATGCAAAGTCCACATAAAAATAAAACTTTACTACTCCTTTGAGAAATATTCATCAAGTTCACTTTACAAACTTGAAAGAAAACCTGGATCCTTGCAAAAGTTGTGGGTTCATTTTTTAGATTCCTTCTGCCACATGTGCCTGATTGATCAGTGTATCTGTGTCATTCAAGTGTAAAGAGCTTTTAGTTTAGTTTGTCTACAAAAGTGCTGCAAAATGTGATCTATTTTACCAACAACCCTCTGTTACATGAGAACCCCTTAAAGACTAATTAATTTGTTGGCATATTATCATTATTTATGCACATGCAAAAAAGTTTTCTTTGAATGTGAATCACCTGAATCAGGTGTTGCAGTATAGTGCCATCCCTGCAGAGAATGGTATAAAACTGCTATGAGTAAAATTATTCACAGTGTTAGAGTGATAACACACATTTTAAGCCAAAATGGATAACATAATCAAATTACTTTGATTTAAAAAAGTAACATGGGTGACATCATGTATAACTCAAAATTAACTTGCAGGGAGCAAAGCAGTATGAACACAGCAGAGAACAGGAAGAAGAAAAAAGAGAGGAATATAGATTACATAGGGATGGTGTTTACTGACATAAGGAACAGGTGAGGTTAAATACCCGAACAGCTGTAGGAGAGCATGAACTGCACTGGGAAATGACAAAACACGACTAAACTGATGAGACACATAAAAACAGGAAAATGTGTTGATAAGCACAGACATTTATAAACAGCCATATTTGCCCCTGCAAGCAAAGCATAGTAGCCTTCTGTTAGCCAGCTTACTGACAGAGCGCAACAGGTTTGAAAGGGAGCAATGCTGTGTTAAACTGAGCTCCATAGAGAAAACTTTGGTAGCTGACATTTTCTGTGGCATCTTAAAAATAATTTTAATCTGTGTATAACCAATCTGATGAACAATTTCTAAATCCAGATCCTTTCGAAATCCTTTTTGTGTCTTCATACCAACTAGTTGATGCATAATAAGAACAGCAAGAAAATACTTTCAAGATGTGTTGCTTAATTAAATACATCACACACAAACTTAAAGTTTAAATACTTTTAAGAAGTAAAAGAGAGGAAAAAACATTAATCAGTAGACTTCATGGCAGATGAGAAGACAGACTCAAGGCAGTAATATTTATAGCAGCCAGGAAAACCTGGACAAAAAATGAAAATCCAAGAGGCTGTGCAAAGAAAAAGAAAACTAACTGAGGAGGCTTTTATTCACTGAGGCTCAGAGACAAAACATAAATTAAGATGGATAGTAACTTTTAGACCAGAACGTACTAAGCAGACAGCTTTCAACTTCTCTATTAACTTTCAGTGGCTCTGTTTGTAAAGTTGTTGACTTAGTTCATAATCATGGCAAAATGATTTACTTAACTTTAATAAAACCACAGAGATCATACAATCATGCGCATTTTCTGCCCTGCAGTTGCACAGCTATACGTCAATGTCTTGTGGATTTCTCTGCAAACTTGTTTTTGCTGCCATATGCCACAACATTTAGCATGTCAAATGGCTGAGTTGAAGCTGTTTTGAAGCTGTGCAGAGAAGAAGGATTTTGTATGTCTCCCAGGCCTCTTCATGCTGTAAAGTCTTATAGTCCTCCTGGCAGCCTTTTTCTCATCCCTTCTTCCGTTCCCTCCCCACGTCAGGCAGCTGAGGATGGGTGTAGCCTCAATGTGAAGTGGGCGAATGCTGAGCGCCTGCTTGGCTGGCAAAGCATTGTGCCAGCAGTACACAGAGGCTGGCAGCCTTGAGCTGTCCACCCACTCCTGATCCTTTTCCTCTGTGACTCGACTGCCGACTAAGCCCCCCTTTTTGCTTCTGTTCAGATGCGCTCTCAGTTTCAGGTATAAGTTGGGTTTCCATCCATCTTTCCAGGCCTTTCTGACCGTCTTTTTTTTTTTCCAGTTATCATCTAAACTGGTACTCATGCAACCAGTCTGGTTAAGAGATTTTCATGTTTGCCTGGCAAAATTTCAAAAGCTTTAAATCAAGATCCTATATGTTTTTGCACAGTATTGTCAAAAAGCACACTAAAATAAGATGCATAACAAACACTGAGTTTAGTTATAAACAAGATTTGTTTCTTTATAATGTTGCTAAATAAATAAGAGTCAATGAAATCTTGCTTTGGCCATGTGACAGCTTAAGGCTTGCTTTACGTGTTTTATTCCAATGAAAGCAAAGCTTCACCAGCTGCTCTATTTGAGTCAGACTGAGGTAGAGAATAATTAATTAGAAGATAAAAGCTTCCTGAGCAATACACAATGCTGATGTAATAATCGGTGACACACGAGGCAGCGCGCCATCCCAGTGTAGAAACATGTCT
This sequence comes from Brachyrhaphis roseni, assembly GCA_903066815.1. Taxonomy (NCBI): domain Eukaryota; kingdom Metazoa; phylum Chordata; class Actinopteri; order Cyprinodontiformes; family Poeciliidae; genus Brachyrhaphis; species Brachyrhaphis roseni. The sequence continues at coordinate 23,623 of CAEFZY010050339.1, forward strand.
GGCTCCGCAGGCAGTTTGTTTGGGAAAATTTCAAGTGCTTGTTAATGTGCAAAGTGTTCCTCAGCCCTCAGATGTGTTGACTGAAACTGGCAAAGTACTGCAAAAAGCAGAGCAGCGTGCTTGAAAGCAACAAGTTCTTCATTAGTGTTTTTCAGAAGTTTAGTTGATGTATTGCAATGGATACCAATCCTGCTACTCCTCATTATTTTTACCATGGCAAATACTCCTAGCTCAGTGATTTTGTGTCCAGCTGTGTCTCTTTCCTAGACAGTCATTGATGGAGCTCTTGCTGCCATTAACTTTCTGTAATTTCTGATCTTTCCTATAAAATGTGCTGAGTGTTCATTGCTTCTATAAAAGTGTCTTTATTTAGTGTGTGTGCATGTGTGTGTTTGGGTGGAAGGGCTGAACACATATAAAGTAACTCAAGTCGCACTTAAGTTGCAAAAATTCTAAAACTTCAGACTTAACTTAGATTTGTCCTCCAAAGAGTTGAGACTCAACTTGAACTCTTTGTCTGTTGTCATGTTAATCTTATTAACATGTGTGAAGATTAAAAGGAAGCCTGTATGTACGTGAATATGTTTGATTATTTGCCTACAGAATTGGTGGATTGTACCAATGATTCACAATAATCTGTTTATCTGCAGCTTTGTGATAATGACCAAATGAATCTTCTTCCAAAGGAATTCTGTATTAAATGACATATATCATTTCAGAACAAAATAAATGCAACTTCTTTATGACCTCTTCTCAAAATTAAGCTAACTGTAACTTTACAAGAACACTTCTGACTGGAAAATAAAAGATGTGGTTGTGTTTTTCTCCTGGATGGAGCCGTTGCTGCCATTAAGATTCTATTTTTTCTTTGAGTTTCTTTCTCACAGAAAGTCACCCTGCCTCAGTGTTTGGATGTTTAGCTGCGTCTCTTTTGTTGACTATGCTTTTTGGTCTCATTTACATTGTGAGCTTTCTGTTTTTCATTTCCATATAAATCACCTCTGGCTTAGTGGTTCTGTGAGGACCTGTCTCCTTCCTGTTCTCTCCACTCCAGCGGGTCATGGCAGGTTGCCACTAATATTGAATATGGTTGTGTCATAAGTTTCATCCAATGAGTAGGGAGTGGTTCCTTTCTGTAGTTGCTACTTGCTTGATCATGCTCAGGGATTCTTGCAAAGTAATGAAGTCGGATAGGCTTTTGTAAATAAATACATTTTTACATTGTGGCGTAAAAATATCCACTGAAACTGCATCTTAATTTGGAGTGAATTGGATCTGAATAGAACTGTATGTGTGGAATATATTGGACTTAATAAAACTCAGTATATTTTGATATCAATTTGACCTTTTTGTCTTATAAGATGCCTTGTGGTGAATATGAGCTTTTGAATTGACACGAAACTCAAAGCATGACTTTTGATCGCTACTGTTAGAATAAAAACAAAGTGAGGCATTCAAAAGACTGAATTATTTGTCCTGGTGTAAAAAATAAACTTTTCTTTTGGTTAAAGCAGCTCATGTGCAAAACAAACTGGGAGGAGAAAAAGATAGTGTCATGTTTCTGTCCCTATTTCACCTTTACCCAGACTAATAAAATTACATTACTAATGTAATGTGTCTGCAAGCTGGGTGGGTTTGAAATGGAGAAAAAAAAGTTTCTGTGTGAATCACCTGTCTCACTGCCTCCTTCCTGCCTGCTCCCTCATCAGCTGCTGTCTTTGTCTCTCCCTCCCTCACTGTATTTTTCCCAGACTGAGGCGTCCATGGACTCTCTGGCTCCACTGCCTTCATTACAGACTTGGAGCGCTCTGACAACTTTCTGAACTCTTTGCTTTGGAGGGGAGGGGAAGCGAAAGACGAGCACTTGATGGGACGCAGCACTGGCAGGACCAGGAGGCTCATCTGGAGACTAGATCTTGACTTTCAAACGGAGATAATCCCCCTCCTCGGGCCATGACAGGGCAACTCCTCAGCCTTCTTACCCCTCTGGCTCTGCTGCTCTTTGTAGGGTTTGCAGACCTCAGCCTTGCCTCTGTTGAAGAGGATGAGGATAATTACATGCAGGAGATGCTCACAAGGGATCGGTACAATCAGGTTAGAATGCTGGAGAAGTCCATTTCCTCGACAACCAACGCACAAGGAGAACCGAAACAAAAGCCAGCACGGAAAATACCTAAGGGAGAGATGGGAAATGACAAGAAGACAGATGAAATCACTGGTCCTACAAAACCAGGTAAAACAGACAACTTCAAATAGTGCTGCATGAAAAACTTAGGTTCTGGTGAAACTTTCTCAGCAAACTTCTATGAGACAGTGTTGCCACTAGATGACAGTGGATTACCATTTCATATTGTCAATGACCAGTGTTAAAGTAGGCATAGTAGTGTATGCCTACTAGTAGGCATACACTAGTAGGCATACACGTAGTAAGCAACGTTAAATATTTAACTTATTATGCTCCCAACCAAACTTCAGTAAAAATATTAATGTTTTCTATTGGTAGTTTAAAAGCGAAAAGAACAAAATAAACAAATGAAAACTTAGATATATTCATGTGAAATTAACTACAGATGATGAAGCCAGAGTGACATGAATTTACATTATCTTTAGAAATCAATGACCTCCTTTATAGTCCTCTCACTCCAAATGTGTGTAGGTTAAAGTAATGTTTCTGTTTCCAGCAGGGTCATACATTTTATGCTAGGCAGAAGGTGCTGAAGCAGAAGTAATAGTCACACAGCAGAAATGTGCACCACAAATGTCAGCATATGAAAAAAAAACTGCCAGGTGATTGGAGGACAGTGAGGGGTGTGATGGTATCTGTTGTTTGCGAGAATATAGTGTTTGAATGAAGTCATGCTGACCTCATGTAGCAGGCATGTGACTACATGTTTCAGCAGGGAAACTGTCTGCAGGTGGGACTGTGGGTGAAAGCAAAACTTGCTGCTAAAAACAATGTTTTGATAAAAACAATGTTTCCTTTGGTGTTACTACAACAAATAAATATAGTGTTGATGCTACTCTATTAACTGTCATCAACATAAAATAACTTCTATATGTGTAAATTGGATAATCCCAGAGGTTGTCAATAGTCCACTTGTTGGATTTCTTAGTGACTCCTCACTTTAGATTCATAACCGAGTTTGACAGGAAAAAAAAAAAAACTAAAAAAGACTGAGAACATGTGGTGCTTGAATGAAGATGAAGGACATGTGATGACACTGTGTACACATGCCAGAAGTGAAAAAAAAAATAATTTTACAAATCTTTGCACACAGTAGGTGCATATAATAAAATAAAAACAACAATCTTAAGGCACTTTGTAGGAAAAACATAGTACAACTTCATGTAGTTACAATAAATTATAAAATTGTAGTTAAACATAATTTTAGCTTCTAATGTCTAGCTAAAGCTAAAAAAAAAATCTAAATGGCAGGAAACAACCAATATTATATGTCAAATCTAATAAAGCAATCACTTTTCTATAATGTGAAGGTAATTGTATCTGCAGTATCTTGGCCTCTTAATGAAGCTTTGCCTCAGGGTTTTTAAAAACCACAAGCACAGGTTATTAAGTTCAGTTTTGTTACTTGAGCACAGACAGAATTCTTTTCAAAAAAGTTGTTTGACCCAAAATTGCATTGATCCATATCGCTCTACTCAAATGTAATGAAATGCAGGAAGATAAACTGCCCGATGTACCTTTCATCAATTAAAGATGAAGTGCTTTCATTACCTCTAAATTAAAAGTTCTGCATCAAATTAGATTAGACTAGTACATTTTTAATGTTCAAACTGTTTTGTAAATATAATTCTAGTCTTTACTACTAGATCCACTTGAACAGTGCAATGTCAACTATCTCAAACTGGTGAGTGTTTATTTGATCAGAAAATGATCTCTTAAATTGAATGTAATCTAGGAGTAAAATGTACTCCTGTGTCATTGCTAGGCATTGAAGTGCTTAAAGTTATGACAGAACTTAAAAGTAACTTTGTAGATTAGGTGATTTTGTGTCTGAAAATTTTGGTTCAAATAGAACTTGATTTTTTGAGTTTAAAAATGTGAGTATATAAGCTGCAGTCACTCCATCCGGCAGGTTTATGTCATTGTTTTTGTATATGGTTCCAATTGAGGAACTCAATACAAAGGCTTTCCATAGTTTCCAGATTTTTAAGGGTGCAACATTTTAAGAATCATGCATAGTTGTATTTTTGCACCAAAGTTATGCTTAATTTTATGTTTGGACCATCACACAAAGTTTTGATCAAATGGAGTACAGTCAGTGGTTTTAATGTGGCGAAATCTATAAAAAGAGCAACAATGTTACATTATGAATATTTCTGTGGACAAATGTAAATTTTCTGTCAATTTAAATTGCATTCTTTTATCACAATGGGCTCTGACGGCGCTGACGTCACATCCGCTTGAGCGAAATGCAGCTTTCTTGTTTCCACTTTGAGTTACCATCCACTTTGAGTTACAGCTAGAAAAGACAAAGTCGTATTTCAGATGCAAAGAAAGCAATACTATGAACATTGTTGTCTTCCAAATATAATGGGGTTTTAAGTTTTCATGGGTTTTCAAGCAATCCTGAATTAAGAAGACGATGGCTTGTAAATATTCATCACTATCAGTTATTTGCCGCACAAAGTTTGCAGCCTTCACTTCACTCCGGATCAGCTTCTTCAGCCTAAAACTACTGGGGGGAGACAGATGGTACATAAAGGAGCCGTCCCTGTGTTATTTCCATGGAATCACATCTGTATTCAGCCTGAAAGAGCCAGTGTATGGGAACGAGAGAGTGGACCACAGCCAGACAACCGAGCAACTGATCCGCCTGTACACACTGCTGTAAACACTATTCTATTTGAGTTCTTAACAAGAAGCATGCAAAAGTAATAAAACGAAATAATAGACCTTAAGAAACACAGCCATATTTTTCTAAAAGCAACAACTTTGAACCTGAACAGTTAGCTGAACTCGAACTCTGACACCAGAGCTGCCCTACTGTTAAGCCATGGGGCTTGTTGTGCTTCCTCATTCTTCGAAAGCAAAAAGCCCGAAACGTAATCTACTTGGTCTCTGTTTGACACTAATGACAATAAATACACATAATATACTTGAAAATAAATGCAAAATAAGGTAAAAACATTGTCCGTTAGAATGAATTAAAATGTTTAGATACTTAAATAGCACATTTTTATAAGAAAAATGTCAGAGAATATTGGCTAAACAAAAGTTAATGTTAGCCACAAAGTTTAAAGAAAGTAAAACCCACCTTCGTGTATGTGAATGTATAACGAGGCTACATCTTAAAACCTTTCTCCAGCTTACTTATTGGGGCTTCAGATCGATCATTAATTGTTACGTTGGGCAAGCCCTGCAAGAACCTAGTGTAAAATGCCATTTTCAATAGACCGGAAGCGACCAAGCCGCTTATCCATGAACACGGAAGCTGACGTGCAAAGAGCCCATACGCTTCCATGACTTGTTCATCACATGCAATTTTAATAGGGGTATCGAAGAAAAGAGTCTCACACTTCTCACAAAATCCTAGAAGATGATTCATGCAAGTTTATATGATATAATAAAAGGTGGAAAAAGTTGATAAGTGGACTATTTTCAATTTGTTTTGTCATTTTCTCAGTGAAAACACCCAACAGAAAGACAGTGAAAAACAAGAAGAGCACCCTGAAAGAATCAAACATCATCTCAGAAGGAGTCGCAGAGTTCAACTCGATGACAGAGGGTGAGTGAAAAACCAGAGCTACTTGCTTGCTGAGGGAATTTATTGAGCTCATAAAATCCATCTTTCCTCCAAAGAGCCAGAAACCTACTTCCATCTCCACAGGAACTGTTAGGATGGGATAACAGGACTTCTCGCAGAGATTACTAATAGTTTGGAAAGGTGTAATGTTCTGGGAAAACCTATTTTTACTTTGAGGAAGGCTCTGGTTATATAAATGATGCTCTACAACATGGATTTGAACCACAGAGGCACTAATGTCCTCTTTGGCTGTAAGGTGTTGTGCTTAGTTGCAATAAATTTGCAATAAATGGGTTGCAATAAATTTGGTACACTGAGACAAGATACCTTGGTAGCTTTTCTTGGATGTTAATTGAACTATCTTTACTAAGAGTGCAAAGCACAGGTGCTAAATATTTGTAGCTTTCCTAGTATGAGGATTAATAGGATTAATTCCTATCCTTTTATGAGGTTCATCTTGTTAAGTTCTAAATGCACCTTCCACTTTGTAACTATATTTAATATAGTTACAAAGTCACTATTATTAAATATCACTTTGTAAGTTATAACTAATTACATTTAACTAGTTATAGTCATATGTAACTACATTTAATATATAGTTACTTATTAACTACATATTAGTTACGTAGTTTAATATGTAACCTATGTAGTTACATATTAGATGTAAGTACACTTAATATGTAACTATTAAATGTTATATATTAGAAGTAAGTACATTTAATATGTAGTTACTAAGTGGAAGGTGCATTTAGAACATAACAAGATGAGCCTCCTAATAGGAGATAACTTGATGTTCTTATTCTGATGACAGGAAATATTGACTTGGCATCTGACTGTTTTGACTCATGCTGCCATTACAAGAATTAAGACATTGCAAAAGAAAACTCACTGAACTTTTTAGTCTGCATTCAAAATGCTATGTATGGCTGAAGTGTGGTGGTGGCAGCATCACGCTTAACATATTCTCAGTTGATAGGGCTATGGGATAATCTAAATAAAAGACAATCCTGGAGGAAAACCTTTTAGTGGTTTGAAAAGATGTGGGACTGGAGTGAGGTTCACTTTCCAGCAAGTCAACAATCATAAAACCATTCAAACTAAATAATTAATTTCAGTGGTTTAAGCTAAACAATTTAACATAATGGTTTAGTTTAAAGCATTCAAGACATATACATGTGTTAAGATTACCCAGTCAAAGTCCAGAGCTAAATCCAGTTGAAAATATGAGGCAATACTTTAAAATAGATGTTCACAGATAATATTCTTATAGTCTTAATTAGATCTATGTTGCAAAGAGTTATCAGAAATGACACACCACACTTTTCAGATTTTCATTTGTATAACATTTCAAAAACTGGATACTTTTTCTTCCATTTGAGAACTATGCGTGACTTTGTGCTACATAAAATCCCTTAAAATATGTACAAATTTTTGGTTGTGGCAGAATAAAATGTGAAAACATTTAAGGGGTGTGAATAGTCTTGCTTTCAGGATAGGAACATTGGTTCTATGACTCCAAGTAGCTTTCCACTTAGTTTCATATAATACATTTTGAATATACGAATATGTATGAAACTACATGAAAATATTATACATTTTGCATGTAAGGCTTTCTTTTTGGTGTCTTTTACTGTTCTCAGAAATCCACAACATTCAAATCTGTCAAGAACTCTTTGTTTAGAGGTAGCTTAAAGCTTCCACTTAATAAACAACATACAATACATAATCAATACACGCAAAGCATAAAAAAAAGCCTCCAGATGTTAAGAAAATAACTTGATCTCAATAGCCCAAATAACCTCTGAGTGGACTGACATCCCAAGAGCCTTATAGGAAGAGATAAATGTCAGTTTTTCTAAAATATGATTCATATTACACGTTGCTGTTGAAGCCAGATGCTTTATTCCTGTGTGGGTCTCCCTGTATTGTGCACAGATGTTGATAGTGATTTACGGCTTTGCAGCATGGCAGAAACACATCTGCTTTGTCTGAGTGTATCTGTGGAGCTACCCTTGTTGCTTTGGCCTTTCTTCAGGGCTAAGTCTTTGTCAGACATGTTGATTGGCAACTCTATAAAAATGTAAAAATTAGGTTGTATGAGTTTACCTGCTTATTCTTTTAGTTTATTAGTTAAACTTTACTCTAGTTTTAAACGAGGAACTAACCTTTGCCTAAATAATTGTGGTGTTTTTTTTTTTGTTTCTGTTTTTTTTTTACATAACATGCTGTCTCTTCCTCATAGAAATTTCCATTGTTTGTCCTTGCACAGCTGTTTCCTTTTCCTAATCTACATCATTCCAGTAGTTTATTCCAAACTTGAATGAATAAAATCTGTAGAAAGCGAGTCAAAATCCTCCTCATGTTTTACCACAGGGAGTTCATTTGTGAAGGGAGTGCTGGCCGTGTGACAGCGACATGTGCGGCATGTGCTGCATGTACAAACAGACCAGCGTTGAATCGGAAATTCTTCCTCTGATGTTCCATTTCTGTGCTCTGGCTTGATCTAACGCAAAAGAGCTGCCGACCCGCAGAGATTTCACACGTCAGCTTTGATTTGCCCATTTGGCCCTATTGGTTAACATCCACTGTAGTGTAAAGAGATGAGAGATTCCTACACAAAGCGCTGCATTTAGTCAGCACCATCTCAGTTTCTGCAGTCACTTAAATGCTGGAGTTTGCTCAAACAAACTGCAACCCCCTCCGGCATGAAAGGAAAGCCTTTTCAGGCATGTGCCATTTTAATTTCTTCAGAAGAGATGTTTTGCAGAAGTTTTTCCATAATGAAGACTTTCCAGACAAATTTTGGAAACAAACTATATCGGTGTCTGCTACTCATTCATGCTGACCTTAGCTAGAATATCTTTAAAGATGGCTGCATGACGGAGTGAGATTGTATAGAGTTTTATTGCATTGTTGTAATGTAGCAGAGTTGTTACAACAATGCCCATCCTCTGATGGACCGGGCATGGCTTGACTGCCTGAAGTCCAGATATCTCTCTCCTTGGCAGCACTATACAATTTTTGTGGAGGGTAACCCATGGCATTTCCAGGGCTGAAGGAAGTTATAGAGCCTTGCAAAAGTATTCATACTCCATGAATTTATTTTAAGCATTGTCATTGATGATAGACATAAAGGATTTTTGGTAGACATTTTGTGATAAACCAACACAAAGTAGAGCAAAATTGTGAAGTGTGAGGATAATGATGCACAATTTCCAAACTTTTTACAAATAAACTCTTCAATTGATTACACTGCACCTTAGGGTTCACAGAGTCACGGAGACTAATCATGTGCATGTCGCACTTTTCAGATTTTCTTTAGGAAAAAACATTTGTCATTGTGTATCTTTTTTCTTTCACTTTGTAATTATGCATAACTTTGTGTTGGTCTGTCTCAAAGTAGTTTTAAAATGTATCAAAGTTTTTGCTTTTGCATGTTTCGATTCAACTCTATTTTTCTTCTATGAGTGTTGCCTACATTACTGATTCTGTTTCAGCACAAACTAAAGCTCCAAAATCAAGTTATACTAACTTGCTTTTGGCATAAAATGCTGATTTAGTCAGCTCAACAATTTAATTCAGGTTGTGGCTTGATGAACTTTAATAAATGTGCATTCCAAAATTATTAGGTTCTCAAATATTCATAGTGTTAAATTGATAACCATCATGAATGCTTGATATGTTTTGGAGTATGCAAGAGTTTAATCATCAAATTACCACCACAAGCTTCACTTTTTTTTCTGCAGATCCCATATTTTGTGATATAAGATTGTATATTTTTGGCATCTGAAAAAGCACTGCAATGAGTGAATAATACTCTTCTATTGGCCTGAAACCTTCACTAAATTAGCATTAGAGGGAAGCTGCCTGATGACAGAGTGCTGAGTGCAGCTGCATGCTGCTTTTTCCCCACATCTCCAGCTCACAGTGCAAAAGTGTAAAATAGTCATTACTGCTGAAATAAGCTTCCATGGTTCCTGGTGACAGGGGCTGCCGTACACTCTATATGCAGATAAGAAGTGCATAGAGTAATGCATATTATTACATGTAGCATTAACATCACAGGCCAATTTGTCTTTTCTCTTTGCCTAGAATGCCCTCCCATGGGACTGGAGACTCTGAAGATTGATGACTTCCAGCTTCACGCTTCATCTACGAAACGCTACGGTCTTGGTGCACACAGAGGTCGTCTTAACATTCAGGTAAAATGGGAATGTACAGTGCTGCTATATCTTTGCCAAGCTTAATGGATATGTTGGGGCTTGCATGACAACCTAGGATGTCTCACGTTTCCTTGAGGTTTTTAACTTTCTGTAATTCAAAGGTAAACATGGCTGAGGAAAGGCTTCAGTTCAACGTCATGTTTAATCATCTTGGAAAGACATATCTCATAAATGCCATCTCATTTCAGTTTATAAAACTCTTAAAGGGGATAAATCATCACATTGAAACCGATGAACTGTGTGTACATATATCAAGTGGAGCATCACAGCAAGACAAGTTAAGGTGCTTTTTTTTTAGTTTAACAAAGTATTTACTGTTTAAAACATAGAATTCTAGAAGTCTGAATTGAAAAATAGAAAATCTATTGAAATAAAACATCTTGTTTTTTTTATGGGGTCCAATCTTTGAGCATGAAGTTTATAAAGCCCTGCTGTAAAAGCTAACAATAAATGATATTATTGCCCCTAAAATCACACTGCATATCCCAAGACCTACCAAGGAGATGCTGTTTAATGGAAGTCTTCTTGGTTCCCAAGTTGAACTGCTCCAAATCCAGCCCCGCAAATGACGAAATACACAAACACATGGTCTTAATTCAGAAAAACAATGAACTTGTTGTCTGTTGGATGTGAACGTTTGTGTGCTAAAGTGAACAGTTCAAAGGAGGACAGAGATTGTGCCAGAAGAAACACATATTGAGCAGATGTTGAAAGGATTAGTTTGAGTTTGGCCAGTTTCCAGTCTGTTTGGTTTATTTTCACTTATGTAGCTACAACAGCTTGTTTGGATTCCAGACACCAACAGGGCGGTAATAAATATTTTCATATCAAGATATGACTAAGAAGTTTGGAAACTGTTAAAAAGCCTTAACAGAATGGATGAATAGAATGGACGAATCCATCTTGATGTTGTGGTAATTCCAACAAACAGAATCTACAGCCAGAATATAAGAATGAAAACAAAGTCAAAAACAGAATAAACCCAGGCTTTCATCCATTGTGCCATGTGCTGTGTCCAATTTTAATCTGTGCTTTGTATTTCTTTCTTATCACATCTAAAGATGGATCTTTATGTATTACATCATAGCACATAGTGTAATATTTCTGGTAATTTCTGTAATGATCAAAGATTGAGTTTCCCAGAAAAAATATTACATAATTTCACAAAAGAAAATTCTTTTAAAAAAAAAAAATAAAAAATCTTGGCTTTTCAATAGTGTAAAAGGGTCCACACAACCATGGTGAAAATGCCATATTGACATGTCCCTGACACCCTCCACAAAGTTATGATATAATGAAAAGTAACTGAGAAAGACTAACTGTTCAGAGTGTTGTATCAAGTGTGCTAATAGAATGTTTACAGGAAGGAATGAAGGTGGCTGAAGATGAAAAGCAGGGGGATGATCCTGGAGCATCAGACATATAAAATGCAAAGCTGATAAACAATAGTGTGAAAGGGTATTATAGCCAGATAAAATCAAGCTCTCAGAGTACCTCAGGTACTCCAATCAATTTGGTCTTTCATAATGGTGATAGTGTCAAGAGTAACAATGAAGAACACAGAAATGGGTTTAGAAAGTAAAAAGGAACACCTGGTAGTTTCTAAACATAAACCCAGGAAGTCTGTGTTGTTGAAGAGTTTTCATCCAGGAAAATTGGAAAACTTCCAAAGTATAGAGTTTTATGACACTTGGCACTATTACCCACCGTTTTGAAGGCTGCTATCATTGCCAAATGAGCATTAGTCCTAAATGAAAACATTGACCATCATGAAATAAGAGATTTGATTTTACATTCAGAAAGACTGGTTTTGCTTTGTCAGCGTTTGGAATCGATTTCATTTACATGAGGAAAAAGTTGAATCCACTTAGAAATAAGTAGGAACCAGAGACGGCACAGATATTCTGTTCTGTCTCTGAACACTGAGTTCCTTTATATCAATACTAAAAGCAAATCTATTTGCTTTTGAGCCATAATAAATGGAACACTGACCAACATATTTGATGTGTGTTGAGGATTTTGACAATGGCTCTTGACAAAATGTAATGTATGTTATTGGTTTTCATATCTGTTGACTATATGATGCTTTTATGATGTTTTTTTTTATATATGTTTTCACAACGTAAAGCACTTTCAACTGCCTTGCTGGTGAAATGTGCTATACAAATAAACCTGATTGATTGGGTGTGGAAAACTGGATAAGACTGAATACTTTTGATACGCTACTCTTTTTTTTTTTAATTCATAATCAAAATTTGTGCTCCTGTGAAGGAAGAGAATGTGAATAAAATTAGACAATCATGAGCTAGAATGACTTGGAGTTTTGCAAATATCGTAACTTCAGGTTTCACCATAGCTAAATGGCATATTTGATTTAACAGTGACATGGTGGTTGTTATGGCTTTTGTATGATTGTATGATCTGCAGGCTGGCCTTTATGAAGATGATCTGTATGATGGGGCCTGGTGTGCAGGGAGAGATGACCCACTTCAGTGGTTGGAAGTGGATGCCAGGAGACTGACAAAGTTCACGGGGGTCGTCACCCAGGGCAGGAGCTCCCTCTGGTCGTGAGTAGGCATGCAAAAAGATTTGCAAATTGTTGCACAGCTAGAACTTTGTTGTTACTGTTAGTGGTTAGATCATGATAGAAGCTTATTAATTATGAGCAAGGTGGCGTTTATCTTTGTTAGGTTCATTTTAATAATCAGCGCATGTAATGCAATGGATTTTAATGATTGTTTTTTATATGTGACCAAAAACAGGCTAGAAAAATGCTATATGAATAAAAATGTATGCTTATTGTCACAAAATTAGAGACAGTGCCTTTCAAAAGTAGTCAAACCCCTTCAACATTTTCACATTTTGTCATACAAAATGTGTATTTTAATTCAACGATTGTATGATTCTGATTGTGTCTGATAGAGTGAGATACATATTTGTTAAGTAGACATAAACTAATACATGGTTTCCTATATTATTCACTTGTTTATTCAACTCTCTAAGGCAAATCAAGCAAATGTCATTGCAATTACTGCTTGACAATAACAAGTCTAACACAAACCCAAACATGGTGAGCCGCCAAATATCTAATTACATAGCATAATTTCCCAGTGACTGAGGCAGTGGTGGAGACAACTGGCAATTATTGCTGCAGAACTCTAAATGACTGTGTTTCCGTTTAAACCTAGTGGAAAAATTGACAGCACAAATAAATAAGGCAAAGGGTTTCAATCCTGCCCACATGGTGCGGGACCTTCGCTTGTGTGTGCCCTTTTCACAAGCCTTTTCTGATCTTCTCGCTGTAGGATTAAGGAGTTACGGATTTGATTGATTTGGGTGCAGACTCGCGCTTTCATAAATCTCAAAAGGTCATTACATTATTAAAATAGTGCTGAAAAAAGAGGTTCTGAAGCATTCAGAGTTTAATGAGAGTATAGAGGGACAATAGAAGTTTTTTGTTCTATAAATATTTTTAAAATAATTTGGCTATATTTACAAAATTGTGGATATGTTGCTAACTATTTCTATATTGCTTCGTACCGTGCCTATAAATATTCCCATTTGGATGTTGTATACTTTTTATTGCTTTTACAAAACTTTCTTGTCAAAGCAAAAACTGATTTTCACCAATAATAATTAAATAAAAATATTTAACATAAAATAGGTGATTGAATAAATATTTAAGCCATTCAAATCAATATTTAGCAGATGCACCTTTGACAGCAATCACAACAATGCTGTCAGTGTGGACAGGCCTCAGTCATGCTTACACATCTGGACACTGCAGTTTTACTCCATTCCTCCTTGCAAAACTGTTTGAGCTCTGTCAGACTGCATGGGGATTGGCTGTGAATGTCTCTTTTCACTCCAAAACATCCACCTTGTTGCCTTCACACCATTTCTGTGTAGTTTTAACTGGATGCTTTGTGTTGTTGTCTTGCTGGAACATGAAGCTGTAATTATCTTGTAGATAGAAACAAATTGCTCTCCAGGATTTCCTTACTTTTGCTGCATTCAGTTGGTGGAGTCCACACTGGACAGGTCACTAGTCCATTGCAGAATGCACTCATTTTATGTTTAATGTTTTATGCAATTGTCATTATTTTTGTGGGAGTCAGTTTGCAGCTTGACAGTAACATTTTTTGTGGCAATTATTTGTTTGAAAAGCCAAATTTTGTTGAACGTGATTTGCGAAGGCAGTAAAAAGCCTAAAAATCCTAGAGGGTGAATTCTTTTTATAGGCACTGTAAAGGTTTATAGATCATAAACCTACAGATTTATAAAACCCAAGTACGGGCAGTTTTCCCTTCCTTTTCTTACAATAATATATTCGTATAAAAATTATTTTACTAATAAAAATGCCTGTGTTCAATGCTGTCTAATACTGCAGGAAATTCATTATTAAAGTCACTGAGGCTGCAGTCCAAGACTTCCTTCTGGTGCCAGAGACGGCACCTGGTGTACATCACACACCACTGTGAAGGGCTCTCTTCTAGAGTGACACCTGCTGGTTTTTAAAGTCTCACTCAACAGCTTTAATATTAAAAAAAATACTAGATAATTTTTAATTTGCCTTAAAAGTCAGACATTCTTGCGACCTTTTAAAGTAGTCCAGATTAGCGGTTTTCTAGGTCTTGTGATGTTTTTTTTTTTCTTCTTTGAGCTTAAGCTGTTTTTCTCTCAGCATGTTGTGCATTATACGCTTTTACAGATAGCAGGGCTCCTTTTCTGTCTGGAAAGGTGTGGAATTTCAAGCACTCTCAATTCACACACACCTACAGATGTCCTCCATGCAAAAGAATAGTTATTCATATGTAAATATATATTTTACTCAATCTAAGTAAATGTTATATAAATTAATAACAGGCAGCTGGACATATTTTAAGATTTTATTTATGGCTTAGTATAAAAACAAAACCTTTTTTTTTTCAGAAATGAGAATGTTACATGCAATGTTTGTCTACCTACAAAGCCTACAAAAAGTATGCCATGTAATTAACGGTGCATTCTCACAACTTGGCTGAGGCATCTTTTTGCATGTATTACTGCTTTGGTAGCATGAATGCAACCAGGTTGTTGCTCTACTGGTCCTAAAGGAAGCCCAGATTGCTTTAATAGTGGCCTTTAGTTCTTCTCCAATGGTGGGACTGTTGTCTCTAATCTTATTCAGGACAGCTCTTCTTAGATTCTCTGTAGGCGTTCTATCAGGCCAGTTTACTGGCCAATTAAGCTCCGTAAAACCATTGTGGTTAAAGTAGGCAGTGGTACTTTTGGCAGTCTCATCCTTCACCAAGTTCTGAAGTAAAATGAAATCAACATTTTCAGAAAGGTTATAAACCCATTTAACAGGGATCTTTAGAATTCCCTGTTAAATGGCTTCATTGTGACTGTGGACTTCAGAAAACACAGTGGACCAACACCAGCAGATGGCACGGCACCCCAAATCAACACTGACTTTGAAAACGTCACACTGGACCTTAATCAGTTTGTATTCTGTGTCTCTCCACCTCCACCTCCTTGATTTCTCATTGAAAAGGATAATTTACATTTATCTGAAAATTTGTATTAGAACTTAGCTCAGATAAGATATCCCTATAGGGTCAAATTTACCCCACCATACTTTTTTCTCTTCCACTCAAGTTTCAGTTATCATGGTTTACCATAATAATCTATGGAAACAGCAAGCACTGACCTTTTGTGGCTTACACTCCTTGTTTAAAATGTCAGTCACTGTGTGCTGGACACCTGTCTTGTCAGAAGTCTCATGATTGTGTCGAACACCATATAATATTTCTCTGTTTTTGTTTGTTTGTTTTATTAGTTTTGTGTAAAATTCTAATTTGAGTTATAATCCTCACAATGAACACAAATAAATATTTGAAGTACATCACTTTGTGTAATTAATTTATATGAGTCTCACTTTTGAAATAAAAATAAAATTAGCTTCTTGTGAATATAGTGACTTACTGAAGTGCTCCTGTATATGACCTTTAAAGCTCTCCAAACCAGAAAAGTAGAATGCTTTAATTTGTTCACTCAGTAATAAACAACGTGGACTGTTCTAGGACCAGACTAAAAGACCTTCTTGTTAAAAGAAACAGTGTTGGAAAACTCCTGCTTGCCTTAGCAGTGTCTCTCACAATGTAGTACTTTAATGGTTTTGGATATCATTTTAAAGTAGGATTACTTTCTAAATGATTCATGAGTTTCAATTTTTGATTAATCGATCCTTTCTACGTTCGTAACACCATTAGGTTTTGCTTCACAAATCACTGATTATCCATTAAAGAGAACTATTTATAGGTGAGATCATACCAAGTAATTTGAGAAGTGTGAATTTATAATTCTTTCACTTGCATGTGAGGTTTCTTAAAAGGCATAGGCCACATATTATTTTTATTATAAATTTAACTTTCAAATTAAAACATGCAGTTACACATGTTGAAACCTCGGACCACTGAAAGCCTCATAGGCTAGGTTTCTTCTACAACATGAATAAATTACTTAAAAACAAAAATTGGTACATTAATACTGAGCAATAATTCCAAAAAAAATTACTCGATAGATCCTGTTCATTCAATTAATAATTTATTTTATAAAGCTTTGAAAAAAAATATTTTCTTTAGTTAAACTTTAATGTAGTTTAAGTTATATTTGCTAGGAAATACATAATTTTGTGAAGTGATGTGTACCACAGTTGTTGGCATCTCTCATAGTAATATTTTTTACAATCTCATTTTATTAGTACAACACTAAAACTGTTGTTTTAGTAGAAAGCAGAAGTTTCCTACTAAAAACTTCTGTTTTTAGTACTGAAGGGAGTTGGAGTATACAAAGAGAAGGACCTTTGATCATTTCTCTTTGAGCAATCTACCCTGATCACCCAGTGGTCTATCCAGCCTTTGCTCTGGGAACTGAGATGCTCATGGAAAAAGGTAGATTTTGTGGTCTCTGCAATATCTTTAGTTCTTTTGCTTATTATCATTATCCTATTGAAACAACCAGTAAAATTTTACTATGTTTTCTGGGAGAGTTCACCAGTTTTTATTTGAATGTTTTTGCCAAGTTTAAACAAGATGCCATGTTCTGACCCTGATTTTGTAGCAGTAGGAACAATTACTGCCTTTTTGTTTAACTACAAGAAACAAGATTGTGTTTTACATGTTAACTTTTATTTTAGCTTTTTTTTTTTTTTGTAAATAGCAAAATACAGTGAAGCTTTAATCTTTTTACTCAAGACTAATGTAATGCACCATGACAACCGCCATGTTGCTCCATTCCTGTTAAATTTTATTTATTTTAACTGTGTTAAAAATAGTTACAATATATGCCTTTGAATGAATGGACTCAATTCAATGTGCACAATTTAAATCAGTTTTTCAGAGCTCTCCTATGTGGTTGGAATAGAAGATTCATGTATTTTAAAGCTGTTTGCGCATCATCCTCAAGGTTACCAGTATTGATGGAGGGATATCTAAGCAGTTTAAACTATAAAAAAAAGTAGATTTTTGCCCAGAAAATGTAAAAAATGCAAGGTATGAATAGGTTTTAACATTTAAATCAGAAATCAGACTTAATCATACATTCAACATTTTTCTTTAACTGTCATGACGACCCTGGTGACATCATGGACCCGTTGAATAACATGTAAGCGTTTTGAGGATGGTGACAGTTAAGGTGTTAATAAGCGTTGAGACATCTTAAGAAATGAACATTATTTGGTAAAACTATATTTTTGCTCAAGTTTTTCATGCTAACTCAATAAAATATCATAGTAAATGTGGGGCACAGTAATGAGAAGACCTTTAAATATAGATTTACACATAATTTAAATAGAATTGACATTTTGTAAATTTAACTAAGTATGCTTTTTTTATTTAATTTGATTGTTTATTTGCCTTCTGATGCAGCATATAATAATTTTATTTCATTTGTGAGCCTTAAACATTAGACAGGGATGGGGAAAACACTACTACATAAGGTGATTGGTTTGCAGCAGGTTGATCAGTGAGATCTGTGTTAGTTAAAATATTTAATGTTGGAAAGTAGCAGAGCAAGTATATATATATTTATATTACTTTAACAAATCTGTTATTAATACCAGATTTTATGCATTTTCATTTAATTCAATATTTCATTAAATGTTTAATAGATTTTTAACTCATTTGTAGAATTAGAGATTTTTTTGCTTGTATCGTTGAAAGTATCACTTTTTAGACTATTTTTTATTCAAGCTATCATTTGATCTGGATGTGGTGACACAAAGAGAGAACTAAAAAAATGCAGGATACCGGTCCTTGAGGACTGACTTTGGACACCTCTGATTTCAAGCTCTGTAATTGCAAGGGAACCTGAAACTCTAGCGAAGTTTGAGACTAAAGGAGTATTGTTTAATAAGCTATATTTGGAATTTCCCTTGAAGGGGAAGACGTTTCTTAAGGTGCACAAAACACCAAAGCCTTGGATTGAATTTTTCTGCAATTAGCTCTGTAGGGCATGTAGCTGTCTATGGTGACAGCTAAGGGGCTTTCTCTCTGTACGAATGCTTTAATTAACAGAAAAGGGAATTCCTACTGGACGAGCTCAGTGAGGATGTGCTCACCCAGAAGCATGAGAATAGCTGTCAACCTACATACTGTACACTCTGGAAAGAGCACTGCCTTGCATGAGATGATTCAATATAGACATACTTATGGTGTTTGTCTGATTTATGCTTTCGTTTAATATCTCTAAAAGTAAGTTATCTATTTTCTCCTCTGTCATTTTTAAGTAATAAATCTTGGCACAGACCAGAATAATTACAATACCATGGTCTATTTTTACTAATAGGAAATTTGCAGTGAATTAAAGTCACTGAGTAAATAGAATCCGCCTGATTGTAGTCCAACCACTGCATAAACATTACTGTCCTCTAAAGGCCTCAGAGGAATATCATATAACATTAGGAGCAAACGGCATCATTAAGACCAAGAAACTCAGCAGACAGGACAGGGATAATGATGTGGACAGGTCATAAAGCTTTGTATTTTCAGATAATCCAACAGGGAACTCTTTACGTTGAAATAATTCAAAATTAAAAACATCAGGTGGGATTGTCTTCATAATAAATCAGACTGTAGAATTAAACATCTCCACAACTGAAAAGCAGGACTTCGCTCTGAGTATTGCATTGTCAACCATTTTCAATCCATTCATATCCAAACCATGTGCTTAGATTCAGAAATAAAATTGTAATTTCTTTATTTTCTGTTGAATTCAAAACTATAGACTTGATAAGAGAGTTCAGCTTATTTTTATTTTCTTAAAGATCTCAAAAGAAAAACGATTTTCACTGCATAATTCATACACATGATTGTGAGCTTTCATTGTGAGTGACATCTTTCCAGTTATCTCCACTTTCTGAAAGCATTAAATTCAATCTGGAAACAATTTTTATCTAATACTCTCATTTTCCTACAATATTAACAGAAGCGATTGGGTGACTTCCTACAAGGTCATGATTAGCAATGACAGTCACACCTGGATAACTCTTAAGAACAACTCAGCAGACTTGGTGAGTAATAATAAAAGCATAAAAGAATGATTCCTCTGTATGTCCACAAACTGAAGGACACTGCAGACCTTTGCATTGATTCTGTTGTTTTTCCCTGTTAACAAGCTAAATATTGAGTCTTGCTTTGTAAGTCTCTGGCTGATTGGACCCAAATAGAAAAATGAATTCTTGCTGGAAAGTAATTACAGGGGAAGATGTAAATGCCTGCTTATTTCCAAGCTTAATGAGCTGTGAGGTGATAGTAAATAGTAATGTTTATCTAGCAGATGGGAACTCATCCTTGTTTTTTCACTCTGTAATGAGAGACTTGATATGATTGAATGGACTGCAATATCACCTTGCCTGCAGAGATTCACTTAGACCTTTTCTGTCAATCCTGTTGCTGATTAACCAAATCAGGGCTTTTTGAATATAATCAGAGCTCTTAGTCATTAGATTCTTTTTGTGCACTCCTGTGGTTCGTGATTTGATCAGTGTCAGTGATTAAACCCCCAATAGTAATTTCGTCTCTGCTACAAGCGTTGCCCACCCACATTTCCTTTGTGCCTAATGCCAGTCTACTATATTGGCCTTTCAAAATACTATATGCGTACCAAGAAGAGCGCCATGTGTGGGTGTCCTCAGGGTATTAAAGTTCAATAATTGTGTGCTCAAGAATTCAACCCAAAATTAGGGAGGGAATCTTTTGTAAGTTTCATTCTTTATCCAAACTCTTTTAATTGGCTAAAAAGATTATGAGGAAAATAAATAGCCCTGACCCATGTTGAGCTAATCTTGGTCATTTAAAGTTGTTGAATGAAGAGCATTATCCTGTGTCCTTCACGGCTTGACTGTTTATTCACCTTGTGTTTGCCTTAGTAGATATTCAGCGCCAACAGAGAAAAAGAAATCCCCATCCGGAACATCTTTCCATTACCTGTGGTCGCCCGGTACATTCGAGTCAACCCCCGCTCGTGGTTTTACGGTGGCAGCATCTGTATGAGAGCAGAGATCCTTGGCTGTCCTTTGCCAGGTGACGGGTTTGTATGAAGGAGACTCACAAATCAAACAGTCGGCCACCATCAATGAATGATTAAGTGTTATTATTCAGGGTTTGGTCTGGATGAAGGTTCGGTGTTGTTATAAACTGGGATTCCTTTTCTGGAAAATAATCAATTATTAACATATAACTCTTGAATGATGGTCGGTCCTGGTTAATTTCGGTCTTTCAGAGTCAGGACTGTGTGGAAACATCTCTATAGAATATAAAGGTGACTAATTTGTTGGTCGTTCAGTTTGAAAAATCAAAATGGACTATATCTGTCTTTTTAATGATACCAATGATAACACAGAGGTGACACACTGTGTTATATAAAGGTTAATTCAGTTGAGTATATGACTAGATGCTGGTTGGAAATTTATCTTAAATCCTAACATTATTGAGGCAGTGGAGTGAGTTAAACTAATAAAACTCAAATGATCCATCCATAGAAAAATATAGTCCCTCCATGATTCTCTGGGGCTGCCCTAGGTTCTCCTCCCAGTGGCCATGAAATCTACAAAGAGAGAGATCCAAGAGGTATCCTGATCAAATGCTAACTGATGCCTTTCATTGCAGAGGAAGAAGCTGCTTCAAGCTGCCCCCCGATGATGAAATTCCTAAACTTATTTCCAAGTCTGAGTCCAGTCTTCCTAAAGAAGAATCTCATATTATTCGTTTATAGTACATATAAACATATAGGATATATAAACAACTTATTGTGATCTAATAGTGGAGAGCCCAAATATAGACAGACTTGTAAATTGAGTGTTTTGGCTTTTTATGCCGACTAGGGCAAAGCCACCATGAGAGATCAGATCAGGTCATCTAATCAATACCCGCCTCCATCATACCAACACTCAGAAAAAACAGCAACAACGCACAAATCTTTTACTGCAGCCTAATATTTCTCCACCTCCTGTGCTGATGTAGCATCCCTAATAAGAAGAATGAATCTACTTCTTTAGATCTCTGAATGCCTTTAACTTTTTTAATCTTGTTCCAGATCCTAACAATTACTATCATAGACGCAATGAAGTCATAACGACTGACGATTTGGACTTCAGGCACCACAGCTACAAAGAGATGAGGCAGGTAAGCCATGTAAACAGACATTACCTTGTTAAAAGAACCAAGACCTTATTTCCCATTCAGAACAGAGATCAGGAGCATAGAGCAATAAAACACCGCATGGAAACTGTGAGTCGAAGCAAGCCAAGCTGTGTCCTTCATGAGAGCAACGAATGCAGCAAAGCAAATGAACTAAGCACTTGGAGCTGCATAAAAATGCATAAAGCATCTTCAGGGTTGTATCATTACTTATTCATATAGTTGTCACAAGCAGACGCCTGTTTGTACCAAGAAGGAGGACAGCTGTATTTGTCAGTGTGCACGGTGCGCCTGAGTGGCTGTGATAGTACAAGTGCTGTGAATGATAATCTCCTGTAATGCAGTTGAGAGAGGAAACATCCTGGGCTGCTGTTTTTCTTTCTAATAGGAAATATTCATTAGATATTAGGTGATGTTTTTGTTTTTTTATTCAACTCCCTAAAAGCTGCTTCAGAAATATCTAAGTGAATTAATGAACTGTGTTTCTATGCTTTGTTGGTTTTTCTCCTTTACGGCTAATGTGTTCCACTCTGTGTCCAGGCTAAGCTGGGCTTTAAAAAGAAAAGAAAAGAAAGGACTATTTTTGAAAGTCCTTTTCATAAGCATTTTTACCCTTGACATTGTCTTTCTTTGCCCAGGAACCAGGTAGCATGACTCTCCTCACTATAGCACACAGCAGTCTTAATAGTTTTGCAACAGAATTTTTGAAGTCTCACAAAATGTACAAACTCCATGAGAGTAACAATCTCTAAAAGCTATTTCTTATACTGCTTAATGGTTGTCCGTTTTTTAGACCACCACCACACTAACAGTGGGAATAACGCAGAAGGAAAAATAAAGTCCTTAATATTCTTCAAAGTGGAAGATATTGTATCAATTCATATTATCCACACAGTGCATAAAAGAAGCGTGGTTTTCTATTGGGGTCTGTGGCATATACAAGCAGAGTTAAAAAACATTCTTATGCTCAGTTTTTATATGTCTGTATGAGGGGAAAAACACAAACACTCCTGTTTAATAAAGCAATAATGCTTTGTATTGATTCTGGTAAATAATACTTTCCATTTATATTTATCCAGGGATCTCTCTGCTTTATTAGAATGAGAGCAGAATTTTCACCCTTGTCTTGTAATCCTTCATCCCATTGAAAAACCTGACATTTGTTTAGCAATTTACTTGCTCAGTGAAGTCAACATTTAACCTGCACTTAATTAAAACCCAGTCACACCTGACTGACTAACCACTTCCGCAGCAGCTGAGCCCATGGATGCAGCAGCTTCATCTAACAACTGGTTGGTCTTTTTTACTGCAGCGGTACTTTGTGTGACCGCTGATATCCATGTGGGTAAATGATAATCGTTGCTATTTTAATCTGTTCCTGTATGAGCCTGTCTTTATAATTGCTTTGGCTGCCTCTTCAGAACTGGCTGCAAGGACATTAAATAAGCTCTGTGACACAGCCTTGGCAATATTGTCTTTGAAGATTTCAATAATGGGGTGCTTGTCTTGCTTAAGTACAACTATTTAAGCTGGTAGTAAAAAGAAAAATGGAAAGACCAAAACGCACAGGATAAATATTTTTAAAGCATTACATAAGAGTTAACAGTGTTTTTTCTATCATTTTACTACCATCCATTTTACAGTTAACATTGTATTTGTTATAATGCAATTTCCTTACAGACTCAAAAATCACAGGTTTAGAGGAACTACTTTTCTGAAAACTAAAGGTAGTCTCTATATAAATGATATGCCTTCAAACACCACAATAGGTTTTTTGGATAATAGTAGTTGTAAGCTGATACTTTTCTAACTTCTTGTAGCAGGTGGCTGAGCTGCACTGCTAACTCTAGCTTGTATTTAAACAGAAACAGGTGGATGTCTGATTCCTATCGGATTATTTCTGTTGCACCCTATTCCCATGCAAAATCTTAGAGTTGGAAAAAGCCTTTTTGATGCTGGTGGTCTCCAATGTGTGTCAGAGTCTACCTTTGTCAGTTTGAGCTGCTCAGTTTGTTCGGAATCGATTTATTTTCAAATTCATTTTATTTATCCCAAGGTGAAATTAAATGTTTTTGTGATTCTTTTTATGCAAGTATTTTTTTAAATGTTCTTGTGAATGGTGATGCTGTGGGCAGGGAAGACCTCCAGTAGCAGTAAGTCTTGCAACAAATCAGAAGAGGCCTCAGACTGCAGGACAGTCTTGTCATAAAATTACAACTGCTCAATATCCAGACCACAGTGTTGATATTCCACAGCAAAATATCATGGATGACCCCATCAGTTGTTGGCAAGCAGTGCTAACCCAACACATCTGCTTTTTTTCTTCTTTTATTTCATTTAGCTTTTTCTGTAATAACTTATTGTATTTTTATTACCTTGACATTGCTGTTTTATTTTTAATCTTTTTAAAGTACTGCTGTCACATTATGGTTTTTTTTGTAATTTCCAATCAAAAAAATTAATAACTTGGACTTATTAACTGCTATTTGCCAGTGCACTAAGTTCAAGCAGAATGGTTTTTCTCATTAGTGTCAGGTACTTGGATAGATTTTTTTTCATATTTTGTCAGGGTCTAATGCTTTATGATTTACCGTCCACAGCTAATGAAGGTGGTTAATGAGATGTGCCCCAACATCACACGGATCTATAACATAGGAAAGTCTCAAAATGGCCTCAAACTGTATGCCATAGAGATCTCCGACAACCCTGGTGAACACGAAGTCGGTGAGTGCTTTTAATGCTAAAATGTGATTGAAATTAATAATGTGTTTGTCAGAGAAAACTAGAAAAAGATAACAGACATCACAAGTCATTTTGCGTACACGTATTTTCTGTTATGGGCAATGTCCAACTATTTATTTTTTTTTTTTTTCCTTTCCACTTGATGACCAGGTGAACCAGAGTTTCGCTATACAGCAGGTGCGCACGGAAATGAGGTGCTTGGACGAGAGCTCCTCCTCCTGCTCATGCAGTTCATGTGTCTGGAGTATCTATCAGGCAACCAACGGATACGTCACCTGGTGGAGGAGACCAGAATCCACCTGCTGCCATCCGTCAACCCTGATGGGTACGAGAAAGCCTTTGAAGCGGTACGTCTGCAAAACACAAATTAGTGACCTCATTTCGTTAAATGGTCTGTAGTGAGAACATGTTTGGGTCTGTTGTGAGTAAACGTTTGGTAAATGAGAACAAGTTTAAATGATGCAATGGAATATGTGAAGTGAACAAGAACTACATCAGGCCTGTGATTCTGATATAATTTAAAACTGAAACATGTTTTAGTAATACTAGTGGAAAGGCATGACCATAACAACAATAGTAAATAATCTGCAGAGAAATTGTTTTTTGTTGATTTGGTGATGTGGATTTCATTCAGTGAAGTATGTGAGGAAGCAAATGCATCTTACAACTGACCAAGCAGTAAGCTAACAGCCTGTACTCAGCTAATTTGTACTCAGTTTATTTTGTGTCTTTGGTGTTTTCTCTTGTGTATGTCAGTTTCATCTGGAACAGTTTCTATATAACACATAATACTATATTTGGAAATCACGTAGTACAATTTTCTGGTCAGATTGTAATGTATTTATTTGAAGCATAAAGCAGTACCTTGCAAAGAGGAGTTTCTCTAACGAAGCATATTATTTTAGATGCTTGTCACTTCTTAGCATTTCTCGTCAAAGGAATTTAATAATGTTTTAAATTAGGAGTTGTGATTTGTTTTTGTAAATGTTTTCCAGTTCAATGCACTTTTTAAAAAAAATGCAAAACCACACTGAACTTTTGTTAAAGAGGCTGTTCTGTTGCTTAATGTGGAAAAATAGCTGTGGAATTGGTTGACTTTTCATATTCACAAGACTTTTCAGAGCCTTATGATAAACTTGTTTCATTGCCAAAACAGGGTATGTTGTCCTGACACCATTTATGTAAAAACCTATTGAGATAATCACAGCAACCCCTGCAGAACTAAAATGTACCCTTCCCCACTGTGATCTGTACAGTTCTTGCATTTTTCACTAATATACACCTGCTTCACCTGTTTTGCATGACCCCTATGCCACACATTTCAGTCACCATCTTCTTCATGTTTACTCTTTGACTCAGGGTTCAGAGCTCAGTGGCTGGTCTCTTGGTCGATGGACCAATGATGGCATAGATATCCACCACAACTTTCCAGATCTGAACTCAATTCTCTGGGAGGCTGAGGCAAAGAAGAGGATTCCTCGCAAAATGTTCAACCACCACATCCCCACCCCAGAGTGGTACCTGTCTAACAATGCCTCGGTAAGTCGTACTGATCATCTGTTGTCCTGCATTGTATATTAAATAAAAAATTTAAGCAAACCTAATAATAAAATTGCTTTTATCTAAACGTACTTGGCATACAACTTGTAGCTTATCAACAGCATATTTAAAATGACCTTAATAAGAATAATAAGTGATGTTTCTTTGGTTTCCACATGATTTTTGAAACAAGATATATTTCCAAACAGTCAAATTCATCTTTCAGTACAAGAGGAGAAGGGGTAGGAGTTTTATTTAATACATCTGTTTGGTGTTCTGAAGCTGCACAGTGGTGAAGTTGGTAGTATTGTTGCCATGCAGCAAGAATGTCCTGAGTTTGAATCCTTGCATGGTCTCTGGAATTTGCATGTCTTCCCTGGGCATGTGTGGGTTCTCTCCAGTTACTCCAGTTTCCTGCAACTGTCCAAAGAGGTTAACTGGTCTCTCTAAACTGCTCCTAAGCATAAGTGTGAGTGTGTGCATGGTCATCAGGTGTATCTCTGTGTTGGACTGATGACCTCTCTGTATGTACCCTGCCTCTCGGCCAGTGACCACTGGAGCTAGGCAACACAATGACACCCTGCATAGACAAGTATGCAAGGACAAAGAATTAATGAATGTTTGGTGTTGAGTGGCACAGTAACAGGTGAGGGATGAGGAATTCACTCTGGTACTTTCTCTGCCATCTTACGACTAGCAATTTAGCCATAGGAACCTGTTCTCCAACCCACATAATCTCAAACAATATATGTATTGTTTGTATATATATACATGTATACATATGTAACACACATATGTATACATGGGTGGCAAAAGGGTGGGTTCACCCTAGGGTGCTATTGTGTTCTTTTCCTGCTTCTTTTTTCTTACAGAAAAACAAACACATCTCACAGTGGAGATCATCAGCCATTTGAAAAGGGTAGAGCAGTCACGAGGGCCCATCAGCACTTGTCTATTTTGGGAGAAGCGGATGATGAGTTTGCTGTGTATGACGAAGAGGCCGTGAGCTGAAATATACCGAGCGGGCTATTAAAAGCTCACCCTCACGAGTGTTTTGACGTTAGTGGGAGCCATGGATGAGTCACACTGAGCCTCCAGAATAGCTGCTGCAGCTGCAGAGCTGGGATTCCCATCTGTGCACACAGAGCTGTGAATCCTATCCTTGTTTGCCCCACTGACTGGCAGCGCTCGCAGATAGGAATGCTGGTTTCATTACTTGAGCCCCAACAACATGGGAAATTCCTCCCAGTTGAATGCAAATGCTTGTTCGGTGTAAACATTTACCTATTAGAATGATTACTCTTGACATGCTTATGCAGCGTGAATTGTGTAAACAGCCTTTCTGATGGCTTCATCACTCCCCATTGAGAGCACAGATTATTTTAGCATAAGGGAGTTAAATTAGCACTCACACTGCTTAGATGATTGTGCTAATTACATTATCCATGCCTCTTGTGTGCGCCCGCTGTAGGTTGCCTTGGAGACACGAGCGCTGATAGCATGGATGGAGAAAATGCCCTTTGTGCTCGGTGGGAATCTCCAGGGAGGCGAGCTGGTGGTGACCTTCCCATATGACAGAACTCGCTCCCAGGGGGTGACTAGGGAGCAGACCCCTACCCCTGATGATCACGTCTTCCGCTGGTTGGCCTTCTCTTACGCTTCCACCCACCGCCTCATGACTGATGCCAGCCGACGGGTCTGTCACACAGAAGACTTCGCCAAAGAGGATGGAACCATCAACGGGGCATCCTGGCACACTGCGGCCGGCAGTTAGTGTCCATATCCAGCGGCGGGTTTTGTCACTAATCCTAACAGCGCTGTGAAGGGTTTTTTTTTTTTTCAGCTCCACGTGCAGCCTCTGAGCCATTTCTTGCAGAGCACACATGAGAGCATCTGCAGTACTGTAACCCTATTTTTAGATTTTAGCCCCAAGTGTCATCTAGCCCTCAGAAAAGCATCTTAAATTATTTTTTCTTGCTTTATTATCCTCACAGTTTCGCCTTGTCAGATACATTTGGATATGTTTGTCTTTGCTGGCAGGTATGAATGATTTCAGCTACCTGCACACCAACTGCTTTGAGCTGTCGATGTATGTGGGTTGTGACAAATTCCCCCATGAAAGCGAGCTGCCTGAAGAGTGGGAGAACAATCGGGAGTCTCTTCTTGTTTTCATGGAGCAGGTACAGAGTCAGTTCAGTCTCTCTGACATTCAGCTTGTTCCTCGTACTCCTCTTATTGAACTACTTAATTACAATGCCTTGCTAATGTGTTCATACAATTTGAAAAGCTTTTATTCTTTTATTCAACCTCCCGTGGCAATACTTTGTCATTTGTGTACACGGCACCCCCTTTCTTCACTGCACAAAACTGAAAAGCTTGCTTCTTCCTTTTTGTAAAATATCTCAAGCTCAGTCAAATTGGTTGGAGAGCATCTATCAACATTTAAGTATTGCCACATTTCTCAGTTAGATTTAGGTTTGGACTTTGACTGGGTCATTCAAAAGCATGACTTGCTGTGATGGTAAACCATTACATTAAATGGTTTAGGATAATTTTCCAGCTGGAAGTTGAATATCTGCCCCAGTCTTTGCAGCCTATAACAGCCTATACTCTTCCAGTATTGTCCTACATAAAGCTTTATTCATTCTCAGCTCTACTGAAGAAAAGCATCCCTACAGCATGATGCTGCCACCATCATCCTCACAACTAATGCTTGTTTTGTTGACAGATTGCCCCAGCTAAATCGTAAATCTCTGCAGCCCTTCCAGAGATACCATGGGACTTTTGGCTACGTCTCAATAAAGCGCTCATTGGCCATCCTGTCAGTTAACACTCCTTTTACTCTTTTCAGATGATGAACTGAACAGTGCTTTGTTGGATTTTTTGTTGGAGCTTCAGATTTCCTTTTAACAACAACAAGAAAAATGCACAAAAGTCAAATAAAGGTTTAAGGAGAAAAGTACTTTTGTAAAGGGGCTCTAAAAGTTCTTGTTGTCAAACACTTGTATCCTTATTCTATTGCTTTCTGAAAGTTGGCAATAGGTAACAAAACTTACTTACTTTGCTTTGAAAGTTCCTTACTCTCCAAAAAGCGTAGAAGCATGAGGTTGTTTCTCTTTCAAAGATTACTATATATCAAGTAGAAGTTTTAAAGATGTGAATTAGGCATAAAGGGATTGCATTTCCATTAGAAGCCAGAGAAACCCCAAAGAACTTTGTAAAGAAACTTACTCATTATGTATTATTCTCTCTGGAAACACAATCTTCAGAGGATCTGCAATCCTGCCATGACACAGTTTGTATTTAAATATTGATGCTGCGAGCTGAGGAAGTACATTTTGAGCCCTGCACAGTGCTGTGTTCTTCCTTTACTAAAGATAACAGAATCATAAAATATAAAGAATATAATAAGGATGCTTTCCATACACAGGTGCATCGTGGGATCAAAGGTGTAGTCAGGGACCTACAAGGACGAGGAATAGCCAATGCCATCATCTCTGTAGAAGGCATTGGTCACGATGTTCGCACAGGTTTGTTGTTTTGGGATATTTTTTGAAAAAAACTGTTCTCTGTTACATCTGTTGACATCAACATAAAAATATCCTCAGCAAGGGGTTACTCCTGCTTGGTGATATTTTAGTGTGCAGAGGAATAAAATACCATAAATGAAAGCAGATGATGTTCTTAATCAGAACTGTGGGTTGGAATCTGACTCAACTTATGGTCTTTGCCAAGGCTGTGAAGGCCTCCAACTCTCAGTTTAACTATTGATTAGACGTCCTCATGGTGATTTCTTCTGATGCCTGGAAAAATTCCCCCTTTAAAGCTAAAGTGGTTTCGTACTTCGAGCGTGAAATCAAATTTTCAAAAGGACATTAAGCATCATTATTCCAGCAAATCAGAGTAGGTCACAGCTTCCTGTAGGAAAACTTTACTGTCCTCTAACAAAATGCACAAGGATTTTAGAGTTTATATTGTGAAGCCTCTGCTTTTTCATCTGCATTGCTATCAATCCTGATGCTGTTTTTTTTATCGATCACATTAAAATCCATTTTTGTAATAGGAAAGGGAATCTTTCCTGTTGACTTTTCTTTCTTTAAATCATAATTAAGCATTTTACAAATTCCACATTTGATTTATGAAACTGTGCTTAGTGCCTGTTTATCCAATGGTTTTTGGACTCACAGAATGTGCATTATATATGAACAATAGACAGTAAAAGATGTTTCCATGTTAGATTCATGGGCATGTAGAATAAATTTGCTACAACTAATTCAATACAGACTTTGATTTGGCTCATTTCAGACATCAGACTGAAATGTTCAGCAACTCAAGTGGATGTTGGGCTGTTTGACTTTGAAGATGGAGGTTTTACTTAACTAAAATATTGTACTGGATTATTAGTGATAATATAAAATGTTATATACACATAGGCTTGCAGATATACAGGATTAACACCTTCGGTAATTAGAAGTAGTTTTTGAGTGCCTACTACATTTGTGATACTGTTTTTAGAGTAATACTGGGTGTCTAACATTTGGTTAATTAATCAGCCCTGGAAACCAGCCTTCTGTTGACAAACTGTTTGTGATTTATGTTGTTTTATAACATTTCTCCAATAAGTGTGACGGCCTTCATTCCTAGTTTCTATGTCCATGTTGTTTTGCAACATGAAATATTTCCAAACAAAGTGTAACACCAGCTATTTGCAGTAGCATGTAAGGAAGGGTAGTACCATATGATTCAATGCTCTGTATAGCCCTCTCTCTCTTTCTCTCTCTGAGAAGGCTTTAAACCCAAGAAGGATGTAAATTTAAACTTGTAGACTGACTTCTGAAGCCTAAAATACAAAAGTTGAATCTGCTTTTTGTTTGGGTTTCTTCACAGCTGCTGATGGTGATTACTGGCGCCTGTTGAACCCTGGAGAGTACAGAGTAACAGCCAGAGCTGAGGGCTACAGCCTCACCACTAAAAAGTGTGAGGTTGGCTACGCGATAGGGGCCACCAGGTGCGACTTCACCATTGGCCGGAGTAACTTGTTCCGAATCAGAGAAATAATGGAAAAATACAACAAGCAGCCAATCAGGTTGCCCACGAGGCAGCTTCAGGCCCAAAGACCCAGAGAGAGACGCGTGGGAACATAATGACAACATGAGGAAGCCTGGGGAGGAATTGAAAGAAAGCATCTGCTCTGAAGAGACCGGATTGGAGTCCATGCCCAGTTTTGGACATTTGTTAGGTTCTTTCAGAGTGTTGTCAGAAGAATTTGTATTTGGTCGCTCAAATTATGAATGAATCTAATTGTGTGCAGAATTTGATCTTTGTCTTCTTAATAGACAAATCATTTTTATAGTGATGGTTAACTTCCACACTGTACTGTCATTTTTTGTGTTTTGAAGCAGTATAAAAGTTGTTATTCTCTTTATTATGACAAACACTAAAAAGTTAAGCTAAAGTCGCGTCAGATCTTATTTTTTTAAGTAAAAGTGTAATATGAATGATCAATGCAAAGCCTGTTTGAAATTGCCATTGTGTACATGCAGGTCCAGTGTAATAAATTAGAATATCATCAGAAAGTTTGTTTATTCTAGTGATTCAGTTTCAAATTGAAACCTGGATTGCGTCGCTCCAAAACACGCAGTTATATTTCAAGCTGTACTTTGTGTTGATTTTGACATTTATTGCCGACCGCTAACTACAAAAAAGTTATGTCAGTTGCTTGTGCACTTTTTCTTTACCACATCTTTTTCTTCTATAATACAAAAAATACTTTTACTATTTTGTGGAATGTGAAAGTATCATTGGCTGTATGCCACAACAGTCAACAATAACAAAAATAAACATTTGGAGTATACCACTTTGTGTGAATTGAACCCATATGAAATATGATCAAAATATTTTTAATGAAATTACTTAAATAAACTTTTTGTTGATATCAGTAAAATTCTAATTTGTTGCAATGCACCACTACTTAACTTATGTAACACTGTAGTAAGTCATCATAAAAGCTTTGTCATCTGCACTTTGGTATTTTTCTAAAATACTTTTTGCTTTTTAGTGTTTTTTTAATAAACCTTTGCACAACTGAAAATTGCTGTTTTTTTGTACTGGAAATTACTCTAGAAGCCATTTACTTTATCCATAATTGTATCACATTTTATTTTTAGGCCATTGTGGTTTTTTTCTCCGCCTCACCAGGGGGTCTTTTGTCCCTTATTCGACAGTAGGCTGACAGGAAGGGGGTAAGGAGAGGGGACAAGACATGCGGCAAATATTTTTTTTTGATAGACTTGCAATTTATTAAATGAAATGGAAATAAAAATAAATAAAAAAATCTTTTAGATCCCTAATATATCTTGCCAAGTGAAAATGCTAAGATATTTAATGCATACATATTCCAAACAAAGCCTTGGAACCTTTAATACATGACTAATTTTCAGGGTTTTTTAATTGCGTTAAAATCACACAAAAAGAGTGATAATACCAGAAGCTCTTGTTAATGACTCATTGTTCTTTATGCTTCATACATTTCTTCATTTATACGTAAAGAGGTGTTGCTACTCTCATTACAGCTTTTATTTCCTAAGTGCATTCCTTAAAAATGTATCTAATAGTTGTACTGAAGAAGAATTGGGACATTGAATCTTCTGTTAAAAGCAACACTGAATCCAGCTTAAGGGAGCTTTAATAAAGAAAAGAACATATTTGTAAATAATCATTGTGGCAGACATCTTCATCCATGTTGACAACCCCCAAGACAGAGGATCAAAAAAAACTATGTGATACACTTAAAATGTTGGTCTGACTCAACATGTTGTTAAATGGTAAAACACTCTGGACTTATCAGTAACTTGCTTTCTAAAAGTATTTTAGTTTGACTATCAAAACTCAAATTCTAACTTATTGAATATGTCGATATTGTATTGTTTGTTTGTTTGTTTCAAAAATACCTAAGGTTTTTGTCCACTTAAGTGTAAAATATGACAATCAAATGTTTAGAATAAAAAAGGATTTTTAGACACCCATTGAATGAGAAAGAAACTAATATTGGTAGATTCTGTATGAAAGCATTAAGTTCCTTGGTGTCAACACTGTAAACTGAATTGAGAATTGAAAAGGTTGCTGGATTAAACTAACAACCAACAGTTTAAAGAAGACATTCATAGACTAAAATGCTCAAATCATTGGGTAGGATTTGAACAACCCTCATTACAAAGAAGGCCACCAACTGAATTAAGGTAAATACATTTGCTGTAAAAGACATTATCACTGCAGGTAATTTGTACAGTTGACATTAATTAATACTTTATTTAAGTATCCTGTTTGACTGAACATCTCTGATGGGATAGAATCTCAGCTACATGTCCATAGCTCGGCTATAATGACTGTGGGTAATTTTAAAGATCATTTATGATTTCTGCAGAAGTGAGATTGCATCTTGGGAGTGTCAGGATGGAAGGACTCTAATTATCAGAGCTCTGCCGGGGCTTTTACGGATCACTGGCTTATTCTGACAACTCTGGCTTCCTTTTCTTTGGCCACCATGTAATTAGAGGAAGACTCCAGCCTTTCTTATCTCCTCCAAAGTTATTGAACGAAGTCTCACACCTGTCATCATCTCAAAGCACTGGACTGTGTGAGACTTGTCAGAAAGTGTTAATATTACAATGCTCTCTGCAGCTCAACATCAAAGACTGGGTGTGAAACAGGAGAAATACATTTGTAAGTCAGAGAGAAAGAGCAGTCCCTGCTACTTTAAGCCATTAAACATTCATTTAGCAGTGGAACATCCTTAGAACATCCAGGGTTTTGATGTCATTCATTACAAAACCAACAAAAATATAATCTTAGGTTTAACTAACATAATGAAGCAGCTATAATATGTGTTCTAAAGGGGCAAAGTAGATGTTATTTATATATATAGCTACATATATATATATATATAGATATATGTCTATATATATACATATATTTCATTTTTGCGATAGCTCTATCCAAAGACCTGGAGCATTTTACTACTGTTTGTAGATTTTAAGAGATGGAAAGAAACAGTTCCCCAACTTTAGGCTGTTTTTCAGAACATGATTTTTTCATAAATATTTTATTAGTACAGCAGAATTTAAATATTGTTCTCTTTAGTTCTAGCCTCTGGTTGTAGAATCTATTGGTTCTACAACCACAACCAATAGATCAGAACTTCACACAATCGTTGATGGAAAATCAGTCACAAAGTCTGTGACAGGTACATCCCAACTTTATACAATGTCATGATGCTGGAGCCGTTATGCTTTTCTTTGTTGACCAGCATGAAATTCACTTATGAATGTTGTCTAACAAACCTTGTTGCACCATTTGCCTACAAGCTGGTAAGTGTGTTTGTAACTTCTTCAGGACATTGTTTTATATAATAGTGGGACTTTGTGGGGTCTCAGTTCTATGTTACATTGCTCAAAAGTAATTGTGCTTCTTTGATCACTCATGACCTTATAATTATCTGCGTATTTGCCTTTTTTTTCACTTCAGTTGAACAGACTACTATTTTTTCACTTCTTTTTTCTTGTAGGTTTTTAATCAAAGTACCCTGATCTTCTGAATGTTGCCTAGATTACCAACCTTATTCAGTTTCCCATTATGCACAACATCTGCTAACTTCATCCTTAAACAAGTACCACTTGTCTGACAGAATGACTGATGGAACTATTCACTGGTTATTGTGAACTTCCTCCTTTCTATAATAATTCAGTTACACAACATCAGCAGTATGCATACTGTTGCGGTTGGCTCTATTAGTTTTCTAATACCCTTCTAAACCTGCAAATGAATTATTTGCCTTGTAAATATATCATTTCTCTCAAAAACATTAAACGTTCTGTTTAGTCAAATTTGGACTGCTTTTATTTTGAAAAACTTGAACACCTTAGATTTCACAGTAACCTGCTGTGATAAGAGATACACCAAAAAAGCAAGCTACTGTGCTGAATGTGTGTAAAACAAGACATATGCTGAAACAGTAGTTATTCTCATCTGTAATAAGAGCTTGTTGGACAAATTGCTGTCCAGACCTTTTCCATATGGGCTGCAGACAATTGCTGTGAGTAAAGCTGGTGTCAGTAGAGGTGGGACGGGGGAGCGGGGTTGTAGAGTTTGCACAATGTGCAGTGTAGCTAATGTGGTCTGCAGCTCTGATATTAGGCAGATGTGCAGAGAGATAAGGGCTTCTTTAGATGTTGGTCAAGTCTTTGATATTTACCCATGACTGACCTGGATACCAGGAAGGTGAGTTGCCATGGAGAGCTGCTGAGATACATCTTGACCTTCCTCTTTTTAAATGTCAGGGTCAGAGTGGACAGCTGCTTTAGCAAAGATTGAGATAATTAGGCCCGAGCAGCGAAAGCGCTGCGAAGGCCTATTGTAATCATAATGTTTATTATTATTATTATTATTAGTTTTTCTTTGTTTTATTTTGCTTTTTGTTTACTTTTTATTCTTTTAGAAACTAAATCATCAGATCATGTTTCAGATTTTCTAAAGTCCAGCACTTGTTATACGGTTTTGAATGATAACTTTCATAATTTTGTACAAAGGTTAATTAATACCTAAGAAGAAATATTCATTTCAAAAAGTGACACATCAATTAAATCTCATCCAATTTTACGTTAAATATAAAAATGGTAGAAAGGATGTTTGACATTCTTATAAATTTTTTTTTGGCTCCATTCTCTACTGGAGTGGGTTTTTCTATGAGGACAGTGTAAACTAAAAGTAAATATTGTATATTTATATTGTCTAAGGTAATATGCATGTAATATGCAGGTCAATAGTTAGGCTTTTGGTTGCATAAAAATGTCAACCGTTGTCAAAAAATGTTAAAAAATACAATATTCCTTGATCTAAACCCTTGTACTGTACATCTTGCTGCATTTTTATGGTTCTTCTCTTACTGGAAGCAATAATTTGAGTACTATGAGAACCTTGAGGAAGGATAGCCAAAATATTGAATACATACCAAACAAAATTCTAAAGTCATGTAAGACGTCTTAAGAAAATTGTTTTAATTTCAGCATGAAATAATAGAATGTTCACATCTTTTTATGTAATTTTTTTAAGTATCTGGATTTGGATTTAAGTGATAAGAATTTAGAAACCACATTGTTTTTCCCATCATTGAAGAAAAAGCAAAATGAGAGAAAGAGAGAAAAGTGTAAGAGTAAGCAACACCTGCAGAGTTCTTCTTTATGTAGGTCAGGGTAAGTCCTGGGAGTTTAGATGTTTTAAATTTTTGAGTAACTGTATCTGTACCGGCTGCGCAGTGGGGCAGTTGGTAGAACTGTTGCCTTGCAGCAAGAAGGTTCTGGGTTTGATTCCCGGCCCGGGGTCTTTCTGCATGGAGTTTGCATGTTCTCCCTGTGCATGCGTGGGTTCTCTCCGGGTACTCCGGCTTCCTCCCACAGTCCAAAACATGACTGTCAGGTTAATTGGTCACTCTAAAATTGTCCCTAGGTGTGTGTGTGCATGGTTGTTTGTCCTGTTTGTCTCTGTGTTGCCCTGCGACAGACTGGCGACC
>CAEFZY010050340.1:0-19873 GCA_903066815.1 Brachyrhaphis roseni
GAAAACGGCATATTATTTGCAGATAATTAATTTGTTAGGTGAAATTGGATAATTTCCACGGCACACTTGACGATCACCCACGGCACACTAGTGTGCCGCAGCACAGTGGTTGAAAAACACTGATTTAAACAAGAACAACTAATGGAAAGATCACTTATATTCTTACTAAGTAAGATTACATGGCAGGAGCTT
The DNA here is from genome assembly GCA_903066815.1 of Brachyrhaphis roseni. Taxonomy (NCBI): domain Eukaryota; kingdom Metazoa; phylum Chordata; class Actinopteri; order Cyprinodontiformes; family Poeciliidae; genus Brachyrhaphis; species Brachyrhaphis roseni. The sequence goes on from CAEFZY010050340.1 coordinate 193, forward strand.
TTAGCCTTTATAAGTAAAGCGAACTCACAAGACCAACCTGGAAATAACTTAATATGAATGACATACCTGTAGATGTTTTGCTTTCATCTTCTATATGCTTCTCTTCTGTTACATCAAAATACTTTGCTTCATTACCTGCCTTCGTTCTACTTTTTCATGGCTTTCTTTTCTCTCATCTCTGTTTCAAATCAGAGGTTCTTCTGTTTCAGTCAGAATAATTACAGACATTTTCCATCACACTCCAACAGGAGTCGTCTATTGAATAAAACAACAAAAAGAAAGCAGGTACTTTCTTTTTGTTCCTTGGAAAGGCATCTTTGTTCCAGTATCTCTAACCTGGTTAAATTTATATATATATTTTTTTGCTTCAGATTTTTGTTGGATTGCTTCGGTATTGCTGTGGTTGAAAAGCAGGGTGAGGTTATCTACATGTCTAGATTACCTCTGAGTGGTGATTTCATTGCCGCCTCCACCATGCCGACAAGCAGCTGGAGACTCTTGGGGTCCTGTGCGAGGCCCGACGCAAACGCCGCCAGCGCGTCGGCATGGCGACCCAGGTACTGCAGGGCAACCCCTTGTCGAAAGTAAGCCTGCAGAGACAAAAACAATCAGAAATTTCTTTTGATCATTCTGTTTAAACATGTTGTATTTTGCTGGTTACATTTCCCATGGTTGTTTGTTTTATTATAGATCAGTCTCACATTATACTGCCATGACATAGTGACAGTTTTTGAAATAGATATGTAAAAAAACAACAACATATTTTTAGAAAAGTTACGTACTGCAGTTCTAAATTTATATTTAAGATCTGAAATGTCAACCACTTGCATCCATTTACACCCAGTGACAAAAAGGAAGGTCGGGAACCGGTGAATTGGTTTGATCAATCTGGTACATATGCAAAAAGAATAGTCAGCAAACCGATGTGGGAACTAATGGGTATGTGGGAGTACATAAGACAGAACACCGAAAGGAAGGATTGTACAACAACGTAGATTTGACAGGAAACTGTATTAGGCTTCTCCAATCACTGGACGACTCATCTTAATCCTAAAGTGATGAACGGTGAACAAACTGAGCGTTCACCAAGATACCAAACTCTTGCTTTGGTTGGTTTGAGCCAATAAAATGTGGACTTGATAGTGATAGGATAATGATCCAGTGGCTTTGGATCATTGTCCTGTTGCATAACTCAGTAGTAGTTGAAGTTTCACGGGTCAGTTCAGGTCCAGCAGTTGGTTTGACCTTGAAACTCCTTGACTGATTAGATGGCATCTATCAGTCGGGCCGGGCCGGGTCTGATATTTTCGTGATGGTTGGGTTGATCTCAGGCCTTTGTGGCATTTATTACAACAGTACAGACAAAACCAAACGAGAATGAATGATATAAAGTTGTGTTCATTAACTTATGAGTAAAATAACAGAGGAATAGACAGTTTAACCTGTTGAGGAAATGAAGAAAGTAAGTAGGTTGCAGAGGTTAATCAGAGTGTAACAAGCGTCGTACACTGAACTGCTCAAGCAACGGCGGAGACAGGATGCTTTCAATCAACCATCCAGATGATTTGCACCTGACTCATCCTGCCGTTACAACAAGCAACAAAATGGAGCAGGACGAGTTAAACAAAAGCTACAAGCGGAAAAAGTTACACTTCTTACTTAAATTATGGTCTAAGAATAAAAGTTGTGAAATCTTAATTAAAATAATATGTTGGGTTTACTTCGGGCTTGGTCCTTTAATTAAAGATAATTAGCTGGGTCGGGTTCAGACACACTTGGGTTGGATTTTTTAGGCCCAATCTAAAGTCCAATTTTCAAATAAGGCCAGCTTGGTTTAATATAATAAATGAAATTTGAAAACAACTTTCTGGATTACCTCAGATTATCTTTGTCTGATGATGAAATATGTTTGATGACATTTAATTGTGACAAAGAGGGGAAAAAAGTGGCGTCTGTGAGGCTCCAATGCCTTTTCACAGCACTGTGTTGGCAACACGGCAGAGTTATTCAGCCATCTCCACCTAACTGAACTGATTAAAAAGACAATCCAGCATGGCACGCACACAAAGGAGGCGCGCACTTCATTAGCAGCCCTCACACATTTTCTCAGCGAGATTAGAGACAATGAATCATGACATCAAATTCATGAGGAGGATCAAGCTGGCACGCTCCACAAACACACTCTCCTACTGCTGACCTCACTGTAACTTAATTGTCTTGTCTACCTCCGTCTTCACATTCATTCTCCTCCTTCTCCCTCATTTATCATCCTGCCCTCTCTGCTCCCGTTCAACTTTATCTGTCATGACGGGGAGCGAATGAAGACAAAGAAGAGAGGAATTAGATTACGTGGGCGGGTGCGCAAAGTTCCCGCCCGGCACTTTGCGCACCCACGCTGCCTTTGTCGCGGCCCTCGTCTTTAGACGGTTAGATTGAAACGAGTAGAGTCGGTGGACAGGTTTAATCTAATGGCTGAAGACTCTGCTTCTCTGGATGTTAGCGCTGATGCTAACTGTGAGCAGGTCAGAGTGTCATTTAACTTCTGATTAATACAAAGTGGGATAAATTGTCAGGAGTTACAGCTGAGGCCTTGAAAGCACTTTGTCAGACAAAACATGTTCTCGTTTATTGATACAATCATTGTAACACATAAAATTAAAAGGCAGTTGTTTTTATAGGTTTAGGAAGCAAAGATTCTACCAATATTTTAAGTAAAATCTTTAAAACTCTTTAAGGGGCAAGTCTAATTCAAGTCTGATTTTTTTTTAAAAAGTTAGTCCAAAATAAGTCTTAAATCTCTGACAGGCTAAACCAGCAGTCTGCAACATGCGGCTCCAAAGCTGCATGTGGCTCTTAAATAGCAACTCTTAATAGCTTTTGCCAAAAATAATAACAAACTGAAGTATGTTTTTAAATATACAGCAAATAAAAATAATTATTTTCAGATAAAAATCACAGTTTTGTGTGTTTTTAGGTCATTTCTGCATAGTGCTTCTAGAACAGAACTAGTGTATTGTATTAATCGCTACGATTAATACAATTAATCAAATCGCTGAAAAGATTAATCAAATTAGTCGTGATCAACTGATTTAATTGTCAACTCATTTAGTAATCGACTAATTATTAACTGCCTCATGCAGATTCTAAAGGACAGGTAACACTTTATTTGACGGGTTGTGAATGAGACGGTCATGACACCATCATAAACATGACATCACGCCTGTCATGAACATGAACAAGTCTTCATGAATATTTATGACTGTTGCCATAAAGTGTCATTTGGTAAATCAGGACACTTTTAATACAAAGTTGACATTATTCAAAATGTCTTCGTTACGACAACTTGACATTAACCAAGAAATCATGATCGTCTGACATAAATTTATTGCAATTTATTTTAAAGCTAAACTTTAAAAACGATGTAGCTTTATGTTATTAAAGCTAAAGTTTAATCAGTAATACTTCATCCATCCATCCATCTTCTTACACCCTTGTCCCTAGTGGGGTCGGAAGGTATCAGTAATACTACCAAAGGACTTTTGCTGAAAGAACAACACTTTCAGAGCTGCAATTAAACCAAAAGCTTAAAAAAATTTGACATTTTGCATTTAGGATTAAAAAGTCCTTATGTCAGTGTACATGTTCTACCCAGAAATCCTCAATAATTACATTATAACATGATGTGAAGCTCCAAAAAAAGTCAGTTTTGCATAATACCTTCCCTAAATATGCAGCACGATAAGAATCTAAACCAGATTCCTCTGGTTTAAATTTTCCAAATAATCAAAGTGAAAAAAATAAATAAATCAGTTTTCACAGTGAGGTCTCCACTTTAAAGCAGCATCAGAAGGACAGATTCTCACTTTGTTTGAGCTCAAAGCGTCGATGCCAAGAGTCCATGCTGAGTGAGAGAGAGACAGCCGGCCGACCTCTGACCCCCATCCAAGCTGGAGAGGAGAGCAGCAGGTCTGGACCGGGACGGGCAACCGAGTTAGTAGCCGTGGCGACATATGGATGCCCCACCTGTCTCCCCGACTCTACTTAGCACTTCCACTCCAATCCGTCTCCCTCACACTGATTTAGCTACTGGAAAGAGGATGCGCTGCTTCCTGTACCTTCTATTCTTGAGCTTGTGGGACGGTGATTTCTATCAAACCAGGATGATTACATCCAAGGAGGAATATTACAATCACAGAACGTATGCAATTATCTCCACACGGCTGTGCGAGAGCGGATGTGTGTGTGGCACCACATGTAAGGTGGGGATGCGTGCAGTGGTGGGAGCCAAGATATGTGCAGGTGTGTGTGTGTATGTGTGTGTTGAAGCTTTTTAGCCCTATCTGAGGTTTGAACATGCCAGAGACTGACAGCAAGAAGAGTCTGCCTCTACCACCACCTACAGCCCCCATATACACACACACACATTCTGACTTTTAGCTCAGTCTGGCCCCACTACCTGTGGGACACACAGAAGGACCTCATAAACAAACACCACCGCCTCCACTCTGAGCATCCTAAACACATCCTCTCTCTCTCTCCTTGTGTTTTTCACGGCGGTGTTTTGAAACACTCTGAAAGAGCTTGTCAGATATCAGCGATTCGTCTGGACTGCAGACCGATTCCCCGTCGGCCTCGCAGACAAACCCTTCACCTTCAGCTGACAGCTCTCTGTCCGTTAAAGCGAAGAGATCGATAAAAAGGGACAGGGCTAACTTAGCTGCTGTGTACAGTACTGCAGTCTGTTTATATTAATGACATATGGTGTCGGCGTGTGCATTCATTTCTCTCTCTGCACATAAAAGCATCCAGGGAGAGCTCTCGGCGGCTGTGGCTACTAATCGATCAGATGACGACGCGAACGAGGCAGCCCACTGGGAAAATGGAGGAGTGCTTCGCTCAGCGGCCGCTCCTCTGAGCTTTAAAACTTCGCCGTTTAGTTTCAGGCTCATGGAGTTCCTGTCAGCCGCAGCGGGGAGCTGCTTTCTTTCACATGAAAACATTTTAAAAGCCCACTCCACACAAGCCGTTCAGTAATAAACCGATAAACACAGCTCAGCAAACCAGACATTAGCAGCAAGAGAGCGGATACGTCCCTTTAGAGGCGGTGGAGCTCATTTTGGCCTGGCATGTAGGAAGAAGAAAAAGTCTCCCGCTGCAGTTTTAGCAACTTCTGCACTTTCATTTGTTGCTCTGCTCTGTGCTGCACATCGTTTTGTACAGGAGCTACACTACTGATAGAGTCTAATAGCACCAAAGTTTGTTGATTAGGGATAAAAAACAAAACAAAAAAGAAAGATGGACGATTCCGATCCAATTAAAAAACTTGAAAAATTAATCTTAAAGTTAATTTATGATCTCATTTTCAGGAATGAAAAAAGGAAAGTTGGAACCTTGTGCAGAATGTTTGCCATGGTTTATGGTGAACATGACGCATAATTTATCCTTCATCCACTACATCAAAGCAAACATGACTTGGTAAAAATGTCAGTCTAGATTAACTCTGTATTAAATAAAAAAAAAATTAACCAATGGTGGCACTCAACTAAACTTTTTTGATAGCAGTGTATGTAACAAATGAATCACAATGAATCATATTTTAATACAAAACTATATACTGAGAATATGAAAAATATTTTCAATTCAAAAACACTTTTTTGCCTTAATTATTGAATAAATAGACATGAGAACAGATGGATTTATACTAAAATACATATTCCGAGATGGACTTAACGTCACAATATTTTCAGGTACCATTGCAAATTTGCAATAACGATAAAAGTAGCGATAAAATCGACTTATTACACCTTTTTCTAGGTGTAATAAGTCATGGCACAATTTTTGTGCCATGGCTATGACTGCATGGCACAAAAATTATAGCACCAAATATACATACATATTGCTCTCAAAAACTTACCTATTTGTAAAACGCTTCTTTCAGACACCAGCAGTCACATACAGAAGTGTGATCTGTATCACTAAACTACTCACAGTTACCGCATTTAACCATATTTTCAAATGTACTGATATTTATTGATGCCCCCATTGAACAAACAGTGTAGAAAATAGTAAAAATATTAATAATCTTGACATCATGGACTATTTTGGGGATTTTAAACATTAACTGGAATTTATTGGGACAATGATGAAGCAAAATTCTTACCATGATAAGAAATTTATCACAATAAATGATAAACGATAAACACTACTAATACAAAGAAAAGTATTAAACTTTATGGTGTAAGGACTTGTTCATATCAAATGAAACATAGTAATTCTGACCTAAATGGAAAACTGAGAGCACAGAAAAAAATAAAAAATAAAGCAACAAAGTATGACGGAAAGTCTAAGGGAGCTTCAAGTCGGTTAAAAAAAGAAAAAAAGAAACGACCCATAAATCTGAATTGAGATATTTCCGTCTATGACAAAGTGAAGAAGAGAATAAAAACTTTTCTGACTTCTGCTCAGCTCTAAAGCAGAAACACATCAGTGAAAGCAAAACCCCGGAGTGCGAGCCATCCAGCGAGGGAGGTGTCGTACGTGTCGGAGCAAAGGATGCGCACCGGATGAACAGATGCTTCAATTACCGCTCGTAACTCACATTAATCGAGAGCAGATGGGAGCACAAATGGTGGCGGGGAGAGAGAGAGAGCGAGCGAGAGTGGGCCTGACCGAGAGAGGATCACAAAAACACAGACGTGATAGAGATTGATGCGTTTGGAAATCACAGGATCTGTGCTAAAAACGCCCAGACGAGATCTTCACTCTGGATCTAGATGGAGAGAGAACGCATCTGACCCGACTTCTTTCCACCGCCTCCATCCTGAGTGAACATATTTAACAGACAACAGAGGATGACGCTCTGAGGATAAACACTCAGAACATGAGAGACATACAGACATCATATCTGCTGGTACATTCACAGGAGATTTTAATTCATTGAGATTCTATTTCAGCTGTAGGCAGATAGGAGCTTAAGATCTAAAGGATGTATCAAGACAGAAGTTAAGGTGAGGGGGAAAAAAGTGTTTGCCCTCTTCCTGATATTTCTGTGCATGTTTGTCACACTTAAGTGTTTCAGAACATCAAATCAGTTTAAATATCAGTCGAAGCAAAAACAAAATGCAATTCTGAAATGAAATCCAAAACCTACTTGTCTCTTTGTGAAAAAGCGATTTCCCCCGTTTAAACAGTTGTTTATCACATCTGAGTTCAAGTCTCTAGTCAAACCGGACCTGATGATTATTGACATACCTGGTCTCAATCAAGACGTCACGGAAACCAGACCGGGGTGAAGCAAAGAACACCAGAAGATTCTCAAAAGCGAGACGTCATGCAGAGATCCAATGAAATCAAGGAACAAATGAGAAACAATTGCCTGGAAAGGGTTGGACTAAAGCTTTGGGACTCCAGGTCATCACAGCGAGAGCCGTGAACCACACCTGGAGGAAACGTGGGGCAGTGGGGAAGCTAGGAGCGGCGGACCCATCAGAATGAACCCAACAGCGCAGTCCAGCCTGAATCCTACCGAGATGAGCTTTTTCAAAATTGCCGTTTTTCCATTGAGCAAATTTATCTTCGAAATTGTGCAATTAAGTACAGTTAATGTTCTGTTAGTTATTATCTATTCTGTTTAAAGTACAATGTAAAACATGTTATCTTCAGAAATCAATACAATACCCATCATTAAATTACAAATTTGCATTTTAAATACTGCAAAATTAACAGGAAGAGGCTGTATGTATCCTAAAAGAAAAACACAAAGGCAATCTGAGTTGGATGTGTGATATTGTGAGGATAAATCCAGAAAGTAGAAGTAGATATTCTAAAAATTAAGTTGCAACCTGCAGAAATGTTTTATTCAGTCACAGGTATAAATCATGTCAGAACTAGAAATGATAGAACAAAACTCAGAGTTTACACACATTTGCCAGCTTATAGAAAAAGACACACACACACACACCCCTGCACACCCCCTCACTAATTGGTGCTAGGTTAATCTGCATGAATATTTATCATCGTTTCTCTGGGACACTCACTAAGACGCGATAATTGAGTTGGAGTGGCTATAAGCACCGTTTCCACCGGGGCCAATAAAGATGTTACAGGACCAGCTGTGGACTATCCAATGGCGAGCTGCGCTGTGTTTCTTGGAGAAACACACACTTCTGTGTGGTGGAGGTAAAGTCGAACCTTTAAATTAGAAAACATATTTTTCTCCACGTAAATCCCACACTTGTCAAGGTCGCCGATGAGTGGACTCTTCTTGACATGCGAGTCTCTGATGCTGCCCTTCACGTCGCTCGTCTTTAACAACTGTGTTAATTTTTAACCAAGTGAGAGAAACATCTCAACTGTGAGTCTCGATACGTAAAGAAAACAAAATAAAAACCAACAATCTCTCCTGAGTGAAGTGAGTAATCACTCTGTGGAAGTCTTCCACGTCCTCCCACATGAATGCAGCTGCTAAATTTGGCAGCTGTTCTTGTGCTGTAATTGCAAAATGCAGTTAGAACATAATGTGAATTAAGGTGATGCAGACAGGGGTTCTGTCAGTGAGCGAAAGCTGTGCTACTCCATCACGCTCAGGTCACTTTTGAAAAAATGTGGCGGATCAAAGTAACAGGAACAGGAAACATCAGGCTGCAGGAAATTTTCACCTTCCAAACTTCACTCTTTGACTTCATTACTAATAATTTACAATAAAGACTTAAAGACAGTAGTAATGCAACTGAACAAATTATATATTAATAAAATAGCACTTATAAATAAATTCAGCAGTAAAATATTTATTATTTGCTACTTTTATAATTTTACATTCTAATTGTATATGAGAGCATGAGTGTTATTCTTTAATCTGTTTTTTTTTTGTTGTTTTTTTTACAGAAATTTAAACAAAATTTTCCACTTTAGGAGTTCTGAGTAAAGCATACTTGCAGACAAAAAATGTTTTTATTGTGCAAAGTGAAAAATGTGTCAATTTTGGACACTTCTGGCTTTATTACAGTGTTCTTTCAGAAAATGACCCTTTTTTAATCTGTATACTCCAGTTAATGATTAATTGATTACTAAATTGGTTGCTGATTATTTCAACAATCGATTCGTCACTATTAATTGTTTAAGACCTACAAGAGACGGTAACGACCAATACCACAGACTAAAACTAGTTAGAAACTAAACTAAAACTACTGTGGTGACAATAAGTAGATAGAATTATTGCTTCCTGTCTTTTGGTAAGACAACTGAGAGCTACAGAAAAAGTTCCAGATAAAAAAGTTCTTATTTAGGACATAAGATTCTGTTGTAGACAGAAAAAAAAAACTTAAAGTGTGCGTGTTCATTATCTACTGGCTCAGGGGTCACGGGGTTAAAGAGGTGCTGCTGATGTGAGTGCTGCTACGGCAGAGGGAATTTATCAACTTCTCTTTGAAATGTGATTTCTGGAGGTCAACCAAGAGAAGCAGCTGAGGTTTTTTTTGTTTTTTTCATTCTCTGTTTTTATCTGTCTTAAAAGTGGTCCAACCTTAACTCGGCTGCAGCTGTTCAAACACCTGATCCCTGGCACTTACTCCGCAGGCTTCCAGAAAACACTATTTGCAGCTTGAGCACACAAACATGCGGGCCACAAGTGTTACTTTCCACTAAGTGCATTTTAAGTCTGTCAGGATAAGCAGAGTGGGACGCCTGGGACTTTGACGCGAGACTGAATAAAGAAAGAAAGACAGAAAAAAAAGAATTATCTCTGTCACAACCGAGTTGACCTCGGCGAACACACTTCTCTGGTCTCTGGGTGACCAAAAGCAATTCTCTTTTTTTTTTTTTTTTTTTTATCTTTAGGCGCAGAACTCAAGTCATTCCCTTGATGCTCTCCTGGATGTAAAAACACTCCCAGGCGCCGACACCCCATATCTCTCTGGACCTAATCCACGCACACACACACGCCTACACACTCGCATGTCGGCACATGAATGGAAAAATATGCACAAAGGGGAATCGGGCAGGGAGTACCAGCAGCCTTCTGATCATGTTAGCTGTATCACAGTGGAGGAGTCGCTCCTGGTTTCCTGGGTAATTAGGCTGCCACTCAATGGGAAGCTGCTGAATTTGTGGATGTGGGTGTTCTTTAAGATGGGTCTGATTGCCCTGTGACCTGTAACAAAACAGAAGCATGTCTACCTGCTGGGGCCAACAACATTGTTTTTTCTTTACATTATTCCTTTCATCAAAAACATCCCTGGAGTGTTGCTTGATTCTTTCATTCATGTTTGAGAAACCCTTTAATCTCCCATGGTAACCATTCCAAGATGCCTAAATACGTCCTCTCACAAAGCTCAAAGCTTATTTCCTCAAAGCTCCTCCTTCTGAGCTGCAAGCCGAGCTCCCACAGAGCTCCTCCTCCACTCAGCTCCTTCAGACTAGCCAGCAGCAATTAGCAAACACCTGGTGGAACTATCCAGCCCAATGCTACTATGAAAGATGTCGAAGGCTTAACGGAGGACCGTTGCTGTGACGATGTGTCAGGAAGAGCAGGAACTTCTTAAAGAGACAGAGGCCCAATTTCAAGGTGTTATATTGAGAAGTAAGATTTATTTTCAGTCATATTTTATATTTGTAGCATTTTCATAATAACTGAAGGTAATAAAGTTACTTGATTGTGCTATAAAATGGCACCATGTGCCTGGAAAACATAACACTGCTGCAGGTCAGATACTAATAAAAGTCATGAAAAACAAGAAGGAAACCTTACAAGTCGAATTAGAAAACCTGTCAAGACAATCATTATAATGCAATGCAAATATTGTATCTTCTTAAAGGTACTGCAGGAGCTATTAATATTAGTTAATTATACAGCATTTCTATAACAAGTGAAGATAATATACTGTAGTTACTTTATTGTGGTACTATGTGCCTGGAAAACACACAATACTACCCCTTTAAATGGAGTTTCATTAGAGAACTAGCTTACTAGCATCATAAATTTGAAGAAAAAATATTTACATTTGTGAATTGGAAAGAAGATTACATAAATCTACTCTGATGATCCTACAAATTTTAAAAGCTACCTGAAGTCCACCTGTGTGTCATTTAATGTTGGTACAAATCCAGCTATTCTTGTGATGTTTGTTGATGAACAAACAGCTGGAAACACAGCAGCCACGGTTTGAAACAGGGTTAGGTTATGAAACAATATTCCAGAAAGTTTTGAACATCTCACAGAGCTCTCTGCAGCCCGTTCATCTGAAAGTGGAAATAGTGTGACACAAACGCAAATCTACCACTTTAGGTGCAACGTCATGCACCTAAAGTGAACAGGATTCATATCCTACTTTTATACAAAGTGGTTCAGGTTAATCAAGATGCTGTATTCCAGTAAAACCTTCCAAAATAACACACCAGACAGCTGGTGTTCACAGACTTATGTTCATCGTAAACACACATTCTTCATGGCTTTAACACACACCTCATCAACTCACCGCTATCCTTATGTTGTGTATATGTTGCTACAGGTTCTTATGAAACCCTACATTGAATCCCAGGGCTGGAGCCTCAGACACCCGTCTTCCCCGTCTGTCTGTGTTGTCTTCTTTGGACAGGCTGAAGTTCAGCTGAACTGAAATTAAGTTCCACTGTGCTTCTGCACAACAACAATGAACGTATTCGGAGTCTGATTCTAAAATCAGGTTTATTTTAATATCTAAAACCGGACGTAAAGAGACTTTTCATTCCTCCATTTTAACACTCGGGCTTTTTATCTTTTGAACCCTCCGCCCGTCGCAGCAAGCGCCGTCCGGGCTCTCCCTCTCTTAATTAGGCCCAAATCGTCCAGGGAGAGGTGAGGAGAGGTGGAGGGCAGCAGGAGGGCAGCAGGGAGGCCGGCAGACTGCAACAGGCTCCAGGGATGAACAGAGTGCATGAACTTCCCACTCTGTGAGTCAGGGCGAGGAGAGAACACGTCCTAATGGTTCCCTGCAAAGTTAATTAGAGCGACTCAGTCTGGAAAGCCCGGCCCAGATCAAGCTCACAATTTGCAACAACTCACATTAAAGGCAGAGAAGAGCACTCAGCCGTTAATGTGCCGTATCCTCAGTGCTCTGCCATCCCTCTGATCTTGGAAGCATACGTCTGCTGCTCAGCACACTGGATTCATTTTATGTATGAGCTCTGCATGTACGTTCATGTTTCCTATTCTTTTTTTCCTCCCCTTGGCTAGCTGATTCAGCCGCAGCTCTTTTTTTCAGCCTGACTAATCCAATTAAAGGATTATCTGTTTTGAACGTGACGGATAATAGCGAAAGAAAGGAAATGTACATGCCGTTACATTACAAGCTTACCGTCCATATGCAGATTATTAATTATTATTTATTTTTTCTCTCTCTCGAATCATTTAGGGAAAATGGAACGAGTGTCAACAGATAGATTGAAAATAAAGCCTATGAAGGGAATCTGTACCAGTAAAAATCTCATTTATTGATATTTGCATTGAGTAAATGGTGCTTTTGGGCTTTTGTTTGCTTACATCATCTACATCTTGAATAACTTACATAACTTTGAAACAAGTAGAACACAATGGAAACATTAGAACAGAAAGAAAAAAATAATAAGAAAAAAGGTTTGTGAAAGAAATAAGGTAATTTTACCTATCTTTTTAACTTAGCGACATGGTGGGTTCATTATTGTTCTACACATTGAAAAGGTAAAGATTTGAGGTACTCCACAAAGGGTGTACCCTTCATACTTCACTGTAACTTTTTTCTACCCTCAAAAATGTTCTCACTGTTAAGCCCACAGTAATGTTACTGGAGGTGTAGGAGAGTAAAATACAGCATGTAGCAAGAAGGGAACAGAAAGCCAAAACCACGTTTTACTGCAGAGACAGGTTCAGTGTGGTCCCTGGACCTCCAATAATGCTAATTAGTGGGCCTGGGTTGCTATTGTACAGTTTTTATATCAGAGTGGAAAGAACATCCCAGGGTGGATCTGTCCATCCCGGTTGCAAAATATATACACACTCTCTTTATTAGCAGAAAATGACACCTGAGCACGCCAAACCTTGAACAAGACACCCTCCAGCTGTGGATAAGTACAGCAGCTATTGCTAGCTAAGAGCAGGACACTGAGGCACAGTTCACCAACACTGGACAGAAACAGTTTAGGAAGATGTTGGCTGGTCCACTGAGCCTGAGTTCCAGCTGTGACGTCCAGATGATGTCACAGAATCAGGCGCAGACAACATGAGAGAATAAATCCATCTTCCCTGGTATCAGCTCTTCGGGCTGGTTTTGGTGACATTTTTTGGTACATTTTGGGTTCTTTACTACCAACTAAGCTCAAACATCACAGGCTATCGATGGTGTCTGGCTGGCTGTGTACAATTTCTTTCCATACTGGCAAATCGGAAACTCAATCAGAAGCCAACTTCAGCTAATACAGTATGTTTATGAGTGATGTCACAAGCATAAACATTTACAGACATTGTGTGGCAACCACTTTTCTTAATAAAGTTTCCTTTAAAAAACAAAGTGACTAGCCTACCTATGATAGCTGCATACCCCAGGCTAAAGCTAGCCTATCTATGATAATGGCCAGCAGAGGAACAAGGTGATCCAGTGGGTGACCGGCCTAGTCATGCTAGTCACCAGCCTCTTGAAAGATAACGTCTTCTCATAAAGCACCGGTTGCTCAGTTACCGTTGTTGGTCTGTCAGTAATCAAATTAGTAGCCGACTTCAGAATGAAAATAGCCTCATACGACAAGGAAGTAGCTACTGCTGGATCAAATCATCTCAGGCTGGTTTGTTGAACATGGTAAGGAGTTTACTGCACTCCAATGGTCTGAATCTATGCCACGAAGAATTTAAACACGTCTGACGACTAAAGGGACTCCAGTTCAGTGCTAAGTATGGCTAATAACGTGGTCTCTGATAATAATATCAACTTTAATTTTTTCATTGTTTAAAAAAATTTTCATCAACCTTACCTGGGCAAGCCGCTTCAGTGTCACACAAGAGCCAAGATCACAAGCATTTCTAGTGTTTAAACAGGAAAAACTGAGTTAAATACACCGTATTGTTCTGATGATCTGTTTCCTTTTCATCAGATTATTCAGACTGCTAAGCTTTTCCTTGAGAGATTTTATACTCTCTGGATTAAACACAAACTTTTCTCTCATTCTGGTTTGACTGCTCTGGAAAGAACAGAAATATTTTCCAAACATAAAATTTGCTTTAGAATTGTACATATTTGACTTGCAGAGAATCCAGCACATTGAAGCTTTGGAGACACGTAATTCTGCTGTCAGAACAAGAGCATATTTAGCTTCAACGTTGTGTTTTTGGATAAACTAATTTCTCAAAGTTAAATCCCACACAAGGTTGATGGAAAAACATAATCCTGTTCCAGAAAATGTGCTTCCTTCAAAAATATTTGCTGTTGCTCATCACTTCCTCTGTTAATCCACACACACATTTCCCCCCGTTATTTTCCTCCGTTTCTCCACAGCGGATCACTCAGGTACATCGCAGAGGAGGTAAACATGCTGCCGCTGGTGTCACATGCAATAACTACTAATGGCGGCGGTCCAAAAGGGCAATTAATTTTCAGCGATAGTGCGTCTAGTTTTTCCCTCTCCGCCTGCATGCCTCCAACTCTGGCTTGCGTTCTCTCATTAACGCCCTGGGCTAATCAGTAACCATGGCCCACTTTCAGATCAATTTAGACGAGCTGCTTCTGTATGAGCCAGCCAATGAATTGAGATGTCACGCCCATTGTCTGCCCATTACAATTCAATTTGGGAAAAGAAACGCTCTGAAATGTGATTATAGGCAATAGATGGGCTGTGTGTTTGTGTCTGCGTGAAAAGGAGAATGGGAGAAACTCAGAGGGGTGAATCGCTGTGCGGAGATTTTCTATGTTTTCCACCTTTCAATCAGCACTTTCATATTCTGAAGAGACTTTTATATTTTCAGAAGACTTGCTACAGTGATTTGGTATAGCTTCTTCAGACAGCTTGACATTTCCCACTGAAATACAGCAGGCTGCAACACAAACACCCAAATAATCCAAAAGCTTGAAGGCCATGCAAACACAGGTTCATATTTTATTAATGCAACCTCACTACTTTGATATCACGTGCAACTCTGATTTAATAAGGTCAAGACAAGCAATAAGGAGGTCCTCTTCAAATATACGTTTTTGTAGAGCTAAGCGACCCTGGCGCATTTAGACAAAACCAAAATGGAGGTGCATATGTGAGGCAGACAGGGCTGGATAATAAATCAATTGTAATATATTCTGCAATGATCAATATCAATAGATAATGCCTCTGCCAGAACATCCAATATTCAATATATAGATTATTCACTCAACCTCTCACAACGAGCTAAGAAAGGCAACTAACACACTCACTTTTTGGTTACCTAGCAACAACCTGCTGAGTAACTTGCACAGCAGCAGTTTCAGCGCTGTGCCTCATAGAAGATTAAAAATAAATAAATTTAAAAAAACTGCGTGAAGCGAAAACTTTGGTTAAAACAGGAACGATCACGTCCCCAGTTAGGCAGTACTGAAGATATTTAAAACAAACAAACTAATCGATAATTATAGATAGACAATCACATATATTGACTGATACGCTGAAACGCTTATGTCATGATAAGTTTTTCAGCTATATCATCAAGACGTAATGAGACGTAACGTCTCCAAGTTGCCACGCTCATGCTAATTCTCGATGGCAGACTAGCACTGCTGGTCATGAACCTGAAGTGTTTTTATAGAAAGGTCTGACAACACAGGGTGTGGTATAGTACAAGAAATAAGATTTACAGGGCTTAAGGATATCATGAATATTGTCATCGCAATATTAGTGTGTGTAAAATTCAGCATAATTGTGGACTAATACATTGCAAGAGTTCTGAACTTGAATTTTACATGTTAATGTAATGGAGCCTTTTGGAATAACGAATGACATTATACAGGTGAGAAAGAGAGGACAGGAGAAAATAAGCGCATATCGCAATATTTACCCATATTATTGTCGTCACCACACCTGCAAATAATGATATACTTGTACAGAACTTCATCTAGTCCACAGGACTCCAATCTGCATCCAATCATCCGTCACTTGCTACTACATAATAGCCACAGCTGCCGTGGGACAGTCTGACAGAAGACCGGCGCTGCATCAGACCACTGATACTTTTCCATTTTTGTCAAATCACAACCAGAATCTTCAATGTATTTTATTTATATAATTTTGTGATAAATTGATGCGGAGCAACACTTTCTTATGAAGTGAGCGGAAACACACACATTTTTAAAATTTTTAGCTTCCTTTTGGGCTGAGTAAAATTATAAATTCAATTATTATCAATAAAGTACTTGAAAATGGTCTCACATTTTCAAATTGTTAAGTACTGTATTGCTTTTCAACCATAACAAATAAAACACTGACCAATATATTTGATGTGTATTGATGATTTTAGTGATGTCAAAATGTAATGTCTGTTACTGGTTTCACTGGTTTTATGATGCGTTTATGGTGTTTTTATGTTTTCATGATGTAAGGCACTTTGAACTGCCTTGAAATGTACTATACAACTAAACTCAGTAATTGATTGAAAACAACAATATAGTTATTTATTGCAGTAATTACCAGGACAATTTATGATCAAGCAAAATTTATTACTGCGACAGGCTTGCTGCTAAATCGTACCATAAAATCAGATACTTGCTGCAACATCAATTGCCCAATTTGGGGTACGAATAAATCTGAAATCTGCATGCCACACTTTTCAAATTTGTATTTGCAAGATAAAATTCTGTTCCTACTTTACAGCTTTGCATGGTTTTGTGTTTGCCTGTCGCAAAATCTTAATTAAAATCATGAAAGTGTTTGGTTATAACCTGACAAAATGTGGAAAAAAGTTAAAGCGGAGTGAATACTTTAGCTAGCGGCTGTTAGCTTTTGACGAATCCACCGTCCTCTTGGACGCAGCGCTCCAAGAGTCATGGGTCAGATCCAAACAGTCGTCCCTGTGATGCTATTGATAGGTTCGGCTACTAAACATATGCACACACATCATATATTTTCTCTCTGGGATTCCCAAGCGGGTCTTTTCCCTGTCCCCTCCCCCCCTCTCTATTACTTTTCCTTTCTTCTCCACTTGTTCTGTGACTCTCCACCATCCCGCTCTGGTAAGTAAGCAAGACCTTGACAGCGTTCTGTGTTTCCATGTGAGCAGAATTCCAGCATATTCCGCATAGCGTTCAACATTCCTGGAGATGTGCTTACTTTCACTGGGTCCACTCTATTCTTACTGGCACCTTTTTTTTTTTTCTTTCAATGGATTTTGTGTGACAGAATCTTTTTCCAGGAGAAAAGCCAAAATGAAAAAAGGCTAGAACGCATAAAGGAGCAGCCTGAAGGACGGAGGGGACCCATCACGTCCAGGCTGAGAGGAAAGAAAAACACGGGACGTTTAGTTTGTTTGGCAAGTAAAGAACAAAAAGAAACTGTGTTTTCAGGTAATCCTCTGTAATCTTTGTTTTAACTTGAGATGCAACAGATCCGGTTGGATTTTATGAATGTACAGGCCATCTGCAATTCCCACTGCCTCCACGTAGCTTTAGGGGAGCTATTTAAATACTAAACAAGAGGCTCTGTGCTTTGATTAGTCAGTCGCAGTGGCCTTGATCATCGCTGTCCACTGTTGGACATGAAGTCGGCAGAAATTCAGAATTCGAGACGGGCTTTGATTGGATGGTTTCAAGTGCAGGATGAGTGACCTGCTTGATTTCTATCTTATAGAAATAAAGAAAATAGTTTAAATTCCAATTTTTCTTACAATTTTTCAATTTCTATAATATTAACTATGCTGTGAAGGATTCTTAGTCAAGCACAAATCATTCTTTGTCGAGTATATTTTTGCAGTTCACTAGACTAGCAAGATTATTTGCAAATCAGAGACATTAAAAGACTATTGTTAAGGTTTTAACTCTCCAATGTCTCATAAGGGCAGCATTATATTTTCCAGAAACATAGTGGCATTTTATAATACAATCAATTAACTATGTTAACTTAAGTTATTATAAAAATGTTGTTTCTAAAGAAATTTGAAAGAAATTTTACTTCATAATTTAACTCCTTGAAATTGAGCCTCTGTCTCTTTAAAAAACTCCTGCTCTTTCTAAAACTCCACCTTCAGAAAGTCATCACAAAATGGCTCCTCTATTAACCCTTTAGCAGCTTTTTTACCAGCCTTTCACTAAGAAGTAGCTCCTATTATGAGTTGAGCAGATGCACAGTTCCACCAGGTGTTTGCTAATTGCTGCTGGCTAGTCTGAAGGAGCTGAGAGGGAAAACTGCAGCTCTGAGGAGGAGTTTCGTCCTCGAAGGCGGAGCTAGGTCCACCCAGGTATTCTGCACAGCTGAGTGGTTATCATGGGAGATTAAAGGGTTTCTCAAACATGTATGAAAGAATCAAAGCAGCACTCCATGTATGTTTTTGATGAGAATGACATTATAACATGACGTGAAGCTCAAAAAAGTCGATTTTACATAATACCGCCCCTTTAAAGCTATGAGAAAAGTCAACTTTCAGACATGAGTTAAATCAATGTTGACAAATCTAAAAATAGTCTGGATAATTTTACAGCTGTATGTTAAACACTGGAAAACACATACACTTATTTTCTGTCTAAAACACATAAGTGTTTTTTAAGCGATATGGGGGTGTCAGATATGGGGGTGTCAGTTTTTACAGTGATCAGTCTCTGGTTTTCAGTTTGAGTTTTACTGGGTCATTATTGTTGCTTTAGGTTAGGTCTTTAAGTGTATACTTCAGGCTCTGTTTCGGTGGGTGAACGTATGTCTGACTTTTCTACCTTTACCCTGGTCTTTGAACATTTGGCACGTTGCTCTTTTGAAGCCTCCCTCTAAACGGAAACTACACAGAGTAATGAGTGTCTGGTGGCTCCGAGTTAAATCTTGTAGACACAACTTTCTTTTTATCTTTTTTTTTTCTACATCTCTTGATATTATAATTCGGTGGTAAAAAGCTATTTCAAACGTGTTTCACCAGTCTAAAGCAGTGTTCGACTCTACTCTGAAGCTTTCTTTCCTGCACCTGTTCTCAGTAACATTTCACACTTATTTAAACCCCAATGGGTCGTATTTTCACTAATGTGTAAGGTTCAAGGTAGAAGAAATTGGTTCTGTGGAGATTGGACAACAAGATGTTACTCTTTGCAAACACAAAGTGTGGTTTTAATACAACGTATTCAGTTCTGCAAAGTACTTAACCTCAGATCATTTTCTAGTTATAACACTGTAAAAACATGAGTGAAATTACTCCTGAGGTGTGGATAATGTGCAGCCACAAAGATTTGAAATAAATTTTGCCAAAACGAACAGCAAAAGAAACTTGAGTCAGGATTACGGCCTCCACTCTGCTTGAATTAAATGCATTTAAACAAAAGTAGACGTGTGTATTTGTGAACATTTAAACACAGAATGTTACCGTGTTTCCCCGAAAGTAAGACAGTGTCTTACATTCTTTTTACCCCCAAAAGTACCAATATGTCTTACTTTCGGGGTATGTCTTATATTGGAAAAAAATGTCGATTTTTGTTTTAACCATAAAATTAACATTTATTAATAACCTGAACAGTAATGGCGATCGGATCAA